>WSFP011537515.1:0-11781 GCA_009831015.1 Picea engelmannii
TCACAATAATGCAGGGAAATAAACAATGGCACATTCAGCATCAGTCACATATATGAGAAACACAGAGACAGATATTTCCCAAGGAAACCCATACAGGGTAAAAACCTCTTCTTCTTTATATGATAAGTATTATTTACATTCTTCACATTATCATACATTTGAGCACCAACTCATTGTGAATCTACAACCTTTGTTTTGCAAGCTGCAACTTGCTGAGAGCACCAACTCTCTATTTTTCTCTAGTACCCACTTGAAGGAAGCACCGACTCCCTGGTTTCTCTAGCACCAACTAGAAGGAAGCACCGACTCCCTGGTTTCTCTAGCACCAACTAGAAGGAAGCACCAACTCCCTGGTTTCTCTAGGACCAACTAGAAGGAAGCACCAACTCCCTGTGTTCAAGCCCCCACTTGAACCTCTGAGGACACCAGTCCTCCCTACCACCTCCCAACCTCCCTGGATTATGAATATGAAATACTGAAACCTATTACAACGATATAGTGTTCAATAACAGCTTACCAGTCTCATCACCGTTCAGCAAGATTTTGCTACTCAGACTTCCTCGTTGTCTTCCAGCATGCATCCGCTGCCCATTCTGTTCTTCTGCTTTTATGCTCTGTGCCCCATGTCCATTCGTTGCATAGTTCTTCTTCTGTTCTTTTTAGTTGTTGCACTCTGATCCTTCTTCATGCATGAATCACCTTCAACAACATCCACAACAATCTCAGCAACCCCATCTCTTCTTTGTACTGTGTATTTATAGTTTTTTTTTTTTGTGCACCTTGTGCATGCAATGCGTGCAATACCTCTGCATACTCACACCATGCCGATATCCTCCATAACTCAAGTGCTCTGTCTGATCATCATCATGACTCTTTAGCTTCTCTGGTCATTTTTCTCACTCGTTCAGCATCATTGTATGTTATGCTGAGATTCCTCAACCTCTCTGGTAGTTGAGACTCTTCGTCTTCTATGTGACAGTCGAGCTCACCTTCTCTATTCTAGTTACAAGATCCAATGCTGATCCAGTTGTCAATCACCTCCACGAGCATCTTCATCCCTCTTGAAGATTCCCATAGACTCTTCATCTCCTCTGTCAATCACTCCGAAGTGTCTTCGAGTCCTCTGGCAGAAACCATCAGTGGTTTCTGGAAGTTACACTGTGACATGCAAAAGTAGCCCTTCGATTATGCTTAGATTCGCCTACATCATTGGATTTACTTTGATAGGTTCTTCTGTTATTTACATGTTTCGCACTTTCGCAATTCGGAGATTCTGCGATGAGACATCTTGAGTCTTCATGTCACGAGTTCTAAAACTCCGAAACGGAGTTTTTTCTGCATTGGCTCCTTCCTTAATATGACCATGGCTATGACCAAGCGCTTATGCATAAAGTGCTTTCACGATTTCACATTTCGTGAATCTGGAGATGAGGTATCTCGACTCTCCAAGTCGCGATCCCTGAAACGTCGAAATGGAGCTTATCTGAATTGACTCCTTCCCTTCTCGTGACCACCGGCGGTAACCATGGGCTATGCCAAAAAGGTGCTTCATATTTCATAAGTTTATAGACTTCATCGCACCTGATCGACGATTGAAATCTCCATACATCCGACGGTCCAGATCTTATCGCGATCTCGCATCTCGCGAGTTCACACACCATGCTCCGTTGACTCCAAGTCAGCAACTTGACCTAAGATTCGATGGTCCAAATCTGATCTTAATTCAATGGCTCGGATCATATCGCGATTTCACATTTCGTGATTTCAGCATTCATATTTCTTGCCTCTCCAAGTTGCGAGTCGCGAAACTCCGAAATGGAGTCTCGGGTCCACGGTCCAGATCACACCTTGATCTGACGGCTGCGATTAAATCGTGATTTCGCATATTGCGATTTCAACGTTCATATTTCTTGCCTCTCCAAGTCACGAGTCACGAGACTCCGAAATGGAGTCTCAAATCAATGGTCCAAATCACTTGGTGATCTGACGGTCAAGATCTTACCGTGAGTTTGCCACTTCGCGATTTCGCAGCTTCGCGATTTCGTCCACCTTCACGATTTCGTCGCTTCGTGATTTCATCCACCTTGCGATTTCATCACTTCGCGATTTCGTTGTTCTTGCCATCATTGTTCTTTTCCATCGTTGATCTTTGCCATCAATGACAAGCTTACTCCCAACTGTAAACCTTCCAACAATTGGAAGAGAATCAGTATCAGCAAACGTACCTGGCTATCGAAGAACTAAAGGAGGATTTGAAGAACTTAACATTTCAGATGAACCAGAATAAGAACAAGGACAAACGAGAAGTCGTTTGGTGCACTACCTGCAGGACAGAAGGACACCATAAGAATGAATTCCCAACATTCGCATAGTATATGGCGACAGGGATGCCAAACCCACTACCACAAGGAAGATTATGGTGCGAAATTTGCAAGAAACCAGGTCATGACCCTTACCACTGTATGATGATACAGAAATACCAAACAGTTCCAAAGAACTCATATTGCACCTTTTGCAAGTCAATCGGCCATGACAACAAAGATTGCAGAACTATGGAGCTGATGTGAGAAATAACATTAGACGCATACAAGGTATAGGCATAAATGATGACTGGATAGGTAGCACCACAGTTCAATCAAGCCCCATCACCATACAACACTACGCATCAGTAGTATAATAATGCACCACAACCTTACAATAACGCGCAGCCGTAGTACAACCTAGCACAGCCCCAGTACAATACCGCGCAGTATAATCACGGACCACGGTACAACCCGCCACAAGGTGACCACACAACTTATAGAGGAGCAGGACGAGCCAGAGGAGGTTTCGAACGCAGTAGAGGACCTGTTACATGTCACAATTGTCAGCAACCAGGACATTACGCATGGGAGTGTCCACTGCCACCAGTGACTTGTATGTATTGTCGTGCATCAAACCACGATAAGGAGGAATGTCCGACATTACTTGTAAAGATCCAAGAAAAAAGGAATCAAAATAACCAAAATGTTCAGTGGATTTCAGCCGAAGCAAGGGATGACGAATGGAACATCAATATAGTCACTCGAGGAGAAACGAAAACAGGAAATGACGCAGTTCGACAAGAACCAGTTCAGAACCAATAGGTAAAGAAGAACACCATCCCCAAGAAGCAGTTTGACACGCATAAGGATAAGGAGATCTTTACAGAAGCCTGACAAGAATTCCAGAAGGAGAACATTACGTCGACTGCACAGTAGAGAAAGGAAACTCTGGTATACGAAATGTCACCGTCACTGGACCATACCAACAAAATAAAACCCGGGGAACAAGTAAGTACGATCAAAGACTTTTTCCAATCATGCATCAAAATGTTAAGTGATCCTTCATTTGTCCAAATATTGCAAAACATCCTAGAAAAATTTAGCTGCGAGACGGAACAGAAGCCAGAATCGAAAACTATCAACCACCTACACACAAGAAGAAGAACAAGTAGGGAATTTAGATTAAATGTTAACACTGGGGATT
Source organism: Picea engelmannii (assembly GCA_009831015.1). Lineage (NCBI taxonomy): Eukaryota > Viridiplantae > Streptophyta > Pinopsida > Pinales > Pinaceae > Picea > Picea engelmannii. Next base: position 3,508 of record WSFP011537515.1, read on the forward strand.
TCAATATACGAGATATTATACTAGATATAGGATCTGAAGTGAATGTACTACCAAAAGCTACATGGAAATGCATGGGAGAACCTACACTGAGATACTCAACTATTCAATTAAAACTAGAAAATCAACATAGAGTCATACCCATAGGTAGACTGAAAGGAGTAATGGTTGACCTGGATGGTGTGCGCACTAAGGCAGACTTTGAAGTCATCGAAATAGTAGACGGTACAACACCTTACCTGACGCTACTTGGTTTGGATTGGGAGTTCAATAACCAGGCCATAATCAACTTAAGAACCAGAAAATGACATTTGAGTCAGGGGAATATAGGGTCATAGCCCCACTCGACCCATCAGAAGGCGAGAGGTTCATAGAACCCACTTGTCTAAATTTAGAAGAGATCGGTTAGTTGTAAAGAACAACTGCGCACGATGTGGACTATATAAACCCAACTGTAGACGGGGTACTCAGTTGGTGGAGCATTACTTCATGTACAATAGACTCAGATACCGGGTTAGAAAATTGGAAGCAAAGACTACATGAAGTATCCACGAGAAGGTGTGCCAAAATAGACCACGCAGTAAGATGGATTGGCATAGAAATCAGAGAACCACCTAGTTTTCACGGGCTAAATGATTTGGAAACTTTCTTGACACAATATGAAGATGAAGTATTAGAAAACTAGAGATTGCTAGCATTAGATTTAGCACTAAAGGCTACACCCGCAAGATGGTGGGGTGCACACAAAGAGACTATCATAGATTGGTACCAATGTAAGCGATTACTGCGCATAAGGTTCGGTGCAGAACAGACAAGTAACAAACACCAGAAATATGACAGACTAGGCACACTAGCAGAACACTTGGAGGCGTGTAAAATATGGTGGAAAATGACGCCACCGGTGGAATGGTCTCACCACTTCATTCATACTTTAGAGGGCATACCAACGAATTGGTATACGGACCAGAAAATTCATAAAGAAACAAAGACATGGGCAGCACTCCAACAGAACTTTACAGTCACTTTCTCATATGAGCATGAGAACCCCAACATAGATGCAGCCCTGAAACGGATTAGAAACGTCATATTCATCGAAGAACCAGAAGTAGAAGCTATTACAGAGGTACAACAGTGGAATAAGCAGACAGTGAAGGATCTATTGTCATTCTATCACATACAAGAGGAAGCCCTAGACGAAGATGATCCATGCGATATTTAGATCGAAGAAGTTGAAGGAGAGAGAGATGTGGAAGGACCACCCTTAGAGTCATAGGTCATGTCTGCACCGATCAAGATAAAGAAGGTTAACATAGGGACCATCGAGCAACCCAAAATGACAAGCATTGGAGATTACTGGGACGAGCAGACATTAGAAAGCATTACAGAATTGTTGCACGAATACAACAACCTTTTTCCTACAACCTTTACAGAGATGAAAGGCATAGCCGAAGAACTAGGAGAAATGAAGATACCACTCAGACCTGATGAGAGACCCATTAAACAACGACCATATAGACTAAACCCCATCTATAAACAGAAATTTAAAGACGATATCGACAAGATGCTCAAGGTCGACATCATCGAACCAGTCGAAGAATCAGAATGGATAAGCCCAATGGTAGTACAGGACAAGAAGCAGGGAAGAGGGATCAGGATATGCGTCGACTTGAGGAAGTTGAATGATGCATGCCTACACGACCCATTCCCCACACCATTCATGGATGAAGTACTCTAGAATGTAGGAGGCCACGAAGCCTACTCATTCACCGATGGATTCTCATGATATCATCAAATTAAGATAGCACAGGAGGATAGACACAAGACCATGTTTGTGACATAATGGGGATCTTATCAGTATACAGTCATGTCGTTCAGACTAAAGAATGCACCTGCGATATTCTCCAGAGTGGTCATTGCAACATTTAAGGAATTCATCCACCAATTTCTCGAAGTATACCTAGATGATTGGATGGTCTATAGCCTATTGAAAAACCATGTGGAAGTTTTACGACTGATGCTAGAACGATGCAGACAATGCCAGATATCACTGAATATCAAGAAATGCATATTCTGAACACCATTTGGGATACTATTGTGACACATAGTATGCAAACAGGGTTTGCTAGTGGATCCGGCCAAAATCACAGTCATTGTTAATCTACCAGAACCAAAAACAGTCTGCCAACTAAGAGCAACATTAGGACATACGGGATATTACAGGAAATTCATCAAAGGCTACACGCAGATTACAGCATTAATGGAAAAATTGTTAAGGAAGGATACAAAGTATCAATGGAACGACGAGGTCCAACACGGTCTGGATACCCTAAAGGAAAAGATGGTGACCGCACCAATATTTATATTTCTAGATTGGGAGAAGACATTCCATGTACATGTAGATGCATCAGCGATAGCACTTGAAGATATCTCAGCGCAACCAGGAGCAGGAGACTTGGATCACCCGATAGCGTTTGCAAGCAGAAAATTATCAGACTCGGAACAAAATTATAACATGACAGAAAGAGAAGGCCTAGCTATGGTCTATGCACTACAGAAATACAGACATTACCTATTGGGAAAACACTTTAAGATGTTTACAGATCACTCAGCCCTGAAATACCTAGTCAACAAGCCAGTGTTGGGGGGGAGAATCTGTCGTTGGTTATTGCTATTTCAAGAATTTGACTTTGAAGTAATAGTTAAACCAGGAAAACTGAATCCAGGACTTGACCACCTATCGAGGGTCACAAATGGAGAGGAACCAACGAATTTAGAAGACAACTTTCCAGATGCACAGCTATTCTCAGTATAGATTACTGACGATTACTTCGCAGAGATCATCTAGTACTTGAGCACAGGTACTACGCCACAAGAATATACCACTGCGCAGAAGAAGAACCTAGTAGTCCGCACAGCTGACTATCAATTGATCGCAGGACATCTATACAAGATGGGCACAGATAGCATCTTACGCAGATACGTACTAGACCATGAACGACCAAGAATTTTAGCAGAAGCCCACGAGGGAATAGCAGGAGGAAATTATGCAGGAAAAGCTACCGCACAGAAGGTACTACGCGTAGGATTATGGTGGCCAATGATCCACAGAGACTCGAAAGAATACTGTCAGCAATGTGATGTCTGTCAAAGGGTATGCAAACCCAACAAAAGGGACAAGATGCCACTACGACCGCAAGTGACACTTCAGGCATTCGACAAATGGGCGATAGACTTCGTGGGACCTATTAACCCACCATCCAAAAGAATGGGGGTGAGATATATTATCACCGCGAAGGAATACCTAACAATATGGGTGGAAGCCACACCAGTAAAAGATTGCAGCGCAGAGACAACTGCACACTTTCTGTTTGAACAGGTAATTACTAGATTTGGGTGCCCAAGAATTTTGATGAGCAACCAAGGAACGCACTTCATAAACAGCACCATCCGAGTGATGTTGTAAGAGTTTGAATTTCATCACCAAAAAATCACACCGTATCATCCACAGGCAAATGGCATGGTAGAAGCCTTCAACAAAATTCTAGAAAACACCTTGACAAAGATATGCAACGTCAACAGGGACGATTGGGATCTCAAGGTACCAGCAGTACTATGGGCGTATAGAACCACATGCAAAAATCTGATCGGCCACACACCATTCAAACTAGTCTATGGTCAAGAAGCAATAGTGCCCTTAGAATTCTTAATACCCAGCCTACGTGTAGCAGCTATTACGCAAATGACAGAATGAGGTATAGTACAGGAAAGACTGAATCAGTTACTGTCGATGGAGGAAGACCAAATCTTGGCAGGATTCCATCAACAAGTACAGAAAGCAAGAGACAAAGCTTGGCACGACCACCACATCAAGAGGAAGGCATTCAAGGAAGGAGATATAGTATTACTCTATGACATTAAATCGTTGTAGCATCCAGGAAAGCTCAAAATGCATTGGTTAGGACCATACGAGGTAAAAGTTGTCACAGATGGAGGATTTGTACAGTTAAGAGATCTAGCAAGCATACACCTTAGAGGAATGATCAACGGGAGTCGACTGAAGCCATACAAGGACAGTCGACCACCCACCACGCAGTAAAAAACAAACAAACAAACAAACAAACAAACTGAAAACAACCGAAAATAGCGCACAGCATGATGGACAAGCCGCTTATGAAACACGAATCCAACGAGGAAAAATATAACAGCTATACCGAAAAGGGAAACAAGAGGGAAAAACGACAAAAGTAGGCTAACAGGACAGCAAGAAGCAGAGTTAAAACAAGGCAAGGACAGATGGGATGTCACACTAAACGTGTCAACTGGAGACGACAGAGCAGGCATAATGGCAAGTACGAAACCGCCGCGGATGCATTGAACCTACAGTTATGGTGCATTAATCGCATGATGGAGGAAGCGTCCTCGACAAGCTTCATGACGAGACCATACAACACGCGAGCATAGAAGCAATTAGTCTATTCATGAAAGGAGAACAAAAAAAGAGCAATAGCAGCTAGAACGAACAGAGCGAAACCACAGAGCTCACTGAAGACATTCGAACTCAAAAAATGTTCGACAAACACCATTATGGCACTACCAAAGCTCACAAAACCAGGTCATACAGCCAAATCAACCAAGGCTCAGACAAGGTCGCAAGAACCACTGGAAGAAAGAAAACAACAGCCACCTGAGATCGTTGACATTGACGAAATCCCATCGCCAAAGGAAATCCCAGTAGAGTCCACACAAATACTAGAGGAGGTTCTGCAACCACAAATAGAGGCCATGGAACAGGATACACCAGTAGCAGCGCATGAGCCTCAGAACAAAGAAAAAGAAACCCACCAGGAAATACCACCAGAAAACGTCGAAGAAGCTGTAGAAGCAAATAGAAGCACACAAAACCTGGATGCAACAGTGCAACCAGACGTTCCACAAATACCCATCATAGATTTTTCTTCGACCGAGCTGACAGGTGAAATGGCCACGGCTTGGGAAGAATGGATGGCGAAGGAGCAACCGGAATCTGCTGGAACCTTGACCCAACCATTGCAGCAGGAGGACTAAATTCAGATACCGAGATCACCTCGAAAGAAACAGGCTGTAGAGATTGTGCTACCACCCATACCAGAGGGAGTACAGGTGGACCCACAACTATTAGGTCACGTCAATAAGCTGAAGTATTCTGAACATGACGTAGAAGATGAAACCAAATATCCAGAGATTGCACCATAGGTCTATATGCAGAAAATAGTCGTGAACCAACTCAGAGAAACCATCACTCAGCCACACCAGTGGGCCACTGGACTGGACAGAACAGGAATTCTAGGGTTGTTGAAGATACCACACTTTGGCAGAGGCAAATATGAGACGACGGGCATCAAGCAACTGTTATCAGTTATGCATGGAAGCGATATATGGCTGGACAAACCCGTCCCCATAACTGTCAAACTTATCATGCATATAACAGGCCTACCCATCGGGGGTATCGATCCCACGTTGATTTGGACGATAAGTCCAAGGAAAAAACATTGGCAGAAGAGATGAAGAAGAAATATGGCACCAACAGGGGAACAAGAGGCATTATAATTAAATGGATCAACGATATCGTGACACAATTGGGCGCAAAAATATTAACCTCCAAACTGCTATGAAAATGCCACAAAGACAAAGTATCGGCAGGAGTCATTGTTGTTGCAGCTCAGTGCGCAGAAGGCACCTTCATGAGTTGGGCGCCATACCTATCAAACTTGTTCCAAGTAGACTACAAAGACGCACAGGACGCAAGTACGGAATTTCATTATTCATGGTTGATCAGTCTCATAGCTTTCATGGGATGGCGAGAACCAAAATACATCGTCTTTGCTACCACACCACAGTCAGGAGGAGCAAGATATTGTGTCCTGAGATCCGGGCCATTAGCCAAGCATAAGAGGGAGAATGGAATCGTATTCGAAGCTTACCTACAGGAGATACAGGAAGCCATCAGTCAAGCATGGAGAATAACACCAGAGGCTATCGCATGATACGGGGACATCGCTAATTTCTGGGCTAGGTGACAAGCCATGTGGATACAACCAAGGCAGGACCTGGATAAACAATGGCTACATATGCGCTACTGTATCACCGAGGGTGATTTTGACATGATCATCAACGAATGGCCTGATGAATGGAGAATTCCAACCATACCCAGAGTAGTATTGTGACAAACAACAGAAGGAGGAGTTGTGTAGGCAGAGACACAACCTCCACAAATACCAGTACCCAAGAAACAAAGAACGGGTCAACCCAAGTGGACTCAGGCAGACGGCGGCTCAGAGCAGCCAAGGACCCAGAAGGGGAGGACATAAACCACCCATCCGACCAATGGAAAGAGGAAACTGGCTGAGGGAGCACAGGAAAATGCATCGAACCCCATCACATAGGAACCAAGGGGAGCTAAGAGACCAGCGGTACAAGACGTAGGTGCACGCAAGAAAATGAAGGCACAACGACCACCACCAGACTACACAATCATGAAGGATGATGGAGAGATGATTGCTAGGATGGTCCAAGACTGCCTTGCAGAAGATTTTGATCATGTCATGCACCACAGAGGTAAACAACAGAAGGAACTGATAGAAATGGGACAACTCCTTAAGAAATTCGGGGAAGCCTAGATCATGAGTAGCAGTAGAGGCATAGAGCCATTGACCACACAAACCATAGAAAGGTTGGAGGTAGAAGAATGCGACCTGACTCTTTTGATACCACATGCACATTCCACGGTCTATATAAATCTTAGCATGCTGCGAATGGATGAAATTGTAGGACAGACACCACTAAAGGATTTGGATCATATCCAATTGGTCCTGACACGGATGCCATCAAAACCATTATACAAACTACAGGTTAGTGTCGACCATGAGATACACTCTCAATCACAGAAACACTTAGTCGAGCTACAACAAGTAACAAAGAAGCGCACAGCGCTGGAAACAATTTGTGCATAGGCCAAATCTGAGACTCGGGAGGAGAAAGAACGCAGAAACGAGCTGGAACGCAGAGTGGAAGAAATTTTTGGGAAACTACCAGCTACTACGCAAGGAAATAACCTCCCAATCATAGAGAAGATTGACCAGATTGCGCAAGCAATTGATCAGTATCAGAAGGATATCGAGACTCTCCGCGGACAGATTAGACCGACAACTCCACCAGTGATGAAGGAGCAATGGAAGCAGGAAGCAGGAAGCAACAATGCAACTATAGGAGCTAGGAGAATAGGTCAGCACGACAGTCGACTTGCTGGATAAAGCAGTGCAACTTTGGACAAGGCTGGAAGAGGATCCACAAGTTCAACACTGGGACAAGGAGGAGGAGAGGATCAATGCAATGATCCAAGAACTCAAGCAGCGACAGAAGATCATACCAATTTCGGAATGAGTCAAGGGAACGCAAGAGTTGAAGAAGATATAGGTAGAACTTATCGCTGCACAAACACAAAAACAGTAGTGTCGGGCTCAAATAGAACCGTTGCAGGAATGGGTAGCAGAAATACTCACGTAGGTAGAAGAAGCCAGAAAACAGACAGCACAAACTCAGCTAGAATGCGCAAGACTGATGAGCGAGGAAGTGGCAACTCAGACAGTTGACACCATAAAGGATAAAACCACACAGGCATTGACAAAAGCGAAAGAGTTACAGGAACAATTCCAGACAATCACCAAGGAGATCGAGGAAGCACAGAGCAATTAGGTGACTCGAGACGAGTCACATGTCAGTGTTGGGGGTCTGTTTGTTGATTAAGGTTGGTTGTCATTGATGTCAACTCTTGAAAAAATCCCCGCAGCACAAAGGTTTGGGTAATGGACCCAATATTGTTTGATGTAAATATGACTCATTATTGTCTTGTCATGGTTGATAATAAGTAAAGATGGATGAACTCCAAAGTGGTCCCCTTATGGTGAAATCCCTCACGGGAAGACATTTTGCGGAGTAAGAGAACCCATGCTTAATTGTGGAATAATGAGATGAAGGACAATTAATTTGTCAGGTAAAATATCCTAAATGGATAGTGCTTGTCATTCCATTTCCGGTGGTATGTGGAATGTCACATAACTCCTCACGGTTAGAGAGTTATGGACATGAGAAGTTGGAGACCCCAGGTTTGGGTAATGGACCCAAGTTTGTTTAATGGATAATGGTATGAGTTATGATATATTTTCAGATAATAATATTCTATATGGATAGTAAATTTCATTCCATTTCTAGTGGTATGTGGAACGTCATATAACTCCTCAC
>ML899345.1:0-11781 GCA_009831015.1 Picea engelmannii
AATGGGTTCAAACATTCTAAAGCAAGTAAACCCCATCGAATGAACTTCATTAAAATATATTTTACTTGTCTTAACATGTGAGCCATTTCCAATCACAATATGGAATGAGAATTTGATATCATAAAGCTGCCCTAATACTATGCTTTCTTTAAAAAAGATTAGTATCATCCAAATGTTATAAGGGTTCATGCTTAGAAGGATATATGATGATGGGTATATTAGTCGGATCAGGTACATAAATATGTCTCATAAATATGCCTACTAGTGAGCATGCCTAAGTTAGGATTAGTTTCATCCCTTGCGCCTAAGTATACCTCACTTCTTGACTTGAAAAAAGAACTTGTATTATATAAAATGCATGTCCCTAAAAGATTAAATTATCCTCTATCCTATACTAAAGTTAGGGTGCACCCCAAGCGATTCTTGGTTCTTTCACTCTTATACAAATTTAGGTTATAACATACTTCGGCATAAATTTCCAAGTGATTCCCTCATTCATATCCTAATTAGAGTGGAATTCCCCAAGAACATACTTTTGGGTATTAATGGGGGTGTCATAATTTTTAAGTACTTATCTTACTCTTATTCAAATAGGGTGCACCACAAGTGGTTCCCTTGTTATTATATTAATTCTTGTTTAAATCCCAAAAACATAATTTTAGCACTAACTAAGATGCAAATTCATTAAGTTGTTGTCTCACTCCTATATATGTAAATTAAGGTGTGCCCCAAGCATGTCTTTTACTTCTATACTAATTAGGGTGAAATTCCCCAATGACATACTTTTGGGTATCGATAGGGGTATAAGTTACCAAATGGTTCTTTCACTTTCATAAAAATTAGTAGTTCCCTAAATCATATACTAATTAGGTTGTAAGTATTAACAATATACTTTTAGGTACTAATTGGGGTGCAGTTCCCAAGTGAGTTTTTTATACATGGTACCCTTTTTATAAATATCATAATTGGAAATATGTTTGAAGATAGTCAAAACAAGTTATCAAAATCTGGAATTTACTTTCAATGAAAAATTAAAAATTATGGAATGTACACATGTGCCAAGTTTGTTTAAAAACAAAGTAATGGTATTCCATCTTCAATTATTCGTTCATGATCAACTTTGCACATTTTCCATTTTCTAACTTTCATTTGTTTTTATTGAACTTCTATTAATTTTATGCGCATTGCACATACCAAATGACTATATTGACAACTTGGGACATCTGACTGGTAGTCTTGAAAGTGAACATGAGTATCAGTTTGATGGGTTTCTAGAAAAAAAAAATCCTTTCAATACAATGGATCTTCTTTCATATATAAAACCACTATCATCAAAATCTTCTAATAGCATCATATTTTGTTTCGTGCATCACATCAAATAATATTTCACGTTTTCAGTGTTGTCTAAAGGTGAAACCATGGAAAAAACATCTCGTGCAAATAATTGGATATATTGGACAACAAATAATTCTTGTTAGATTATCACACAAGTATGTATCTACAAGTTATTTGAAAAAATTTAAACATAAAAATTTTACCTTCTCTAACAAGATCAGAAACTCTATCGCCATCAACTGACACTATAGTTTCATTTGATTCCATATCCTCTAAGATTGCAAGTGGCATTTTCCCTTTTGCATTAATTTCAGTATGTCTCCAAGCTTTAACATATCCTTCATTTTCGTTATCACAAATATCTATGGATTATGTGTCCTCTATGCAAACTGAACAAAAACAAGAGTCATTTCGTCTATCAAATGCAAACCCATTTTGAAAACATTTTGTTTTAACTGAATGTATTTTTCCTGTCCCAGGTATTGTACTGGTGTCATATGGGATTGATCTATTTACATCTATGATTCCAACATACCAAAAAACCTGCACAAGACAAGAACTTGTTAACTTGAAATCTCTCAAGAAAATGATTGAAGATTGAATATAAATTTGAACACGTTCAAATTTATATATCCTATGTACATACATGTAACATTTATACATAGACACACCTGCGCACATCCCTTGACGGATTATATTCATGGCTTAGTGCCATGTTGAAACATTCAACAACTTTTTTAGTGGATTCAAATCAATCGGCATGAGGGTTCAACTGATACCTTCAAAGTGCTCATTTTATATATGCCCCTACACCGTTGTGCTCTCATTTTCCATGACCAGTCTCAAAAAAATTCCAACAATGTGTAATTTTTAATTTTTTATGAAGACGACATAACCAATAGAATGATTGTGCATATTTGAACTGACCCGCACACCCATCAGACCATATTCAATGTCGATCAAATATGATTTCGTGTTCTTTTAATGAATCGTAAAATTTATCAAAACAACGTTGTACATAATGTGTGTCGTGTGCTCGATCATCACTTATATAAAAGTGATATTCTTTAATAACATGTCAATTGTCATTGGTGATTTCTATGTTTGGAAGACTCCATTGAGCATGTCTATATAGAACATGGAAAAATATCGTGACCTGATCAGAATGATAATATTCGCTCTATATTTCTTTTTGTGCAGCGAATGTGTAATTATCTGCAAAATCAACTACAGAGAAAATTGTCCTTGGTGGAAACACTTCACGGGATTGTTTGAATTGTAGATCTTGCCATCGAGCTCTATGTGAATGCTTGGTGTATTTATAGATTTCTTCCTCAAACTTCTTCAAAAATTATATCACACTGATATTATCTACCTTCAAATCAATCCTTTTGGAAATAACATTTGAAGAATGTGGAGCTGTGTTGCTCATATATTCATATCTCTTCCAATATACTCTTATATTATAAAATGGTTAATCACTCAAATATTTATGATACTTTGAATGAAACAAAATTAGATTTCTACAACGATCACATTTCTTTCCACCAACACATTTTTTTTTGTAAAATAAATGATCATATTCTCTTTCACATAGAATTTCATATATAAAAACACAGAATGTGGAAGGAGGAGGTGAACCTAGCCATAAAGTTTTACCAAAATCCAAAAAGTTTCGTAATACAACTCAAACTCCACATGATAACGACAACAACACGTGTCACGGACAGTGATGGGTCTAACAAACCATGGTTTTTGTTGCTCAAATGCATTGATGGAAATTTTAACTTCTTTGTGCTCTTCTTTGAACTTATTAAACAACTCTATTTGTGTCATTAACAATATATGTTTTGTATGTTCTTCATATTGATTTCTTGCTATTATTCGTCGCAACAAATCCCTTGTATGTGGTGAAACATGAGATTCTTCCAACCAACAATTATGGGCCAATTCTTTAACATTTTCTGCCAGTCTATCTTTGTAGGGCTGTCTAGAAATCACTATCCAACAAGCCAATTCATCATTTACATCTATTTGGAAACGAAATTTTCTATGTTTGTGCAATGTTTTTCTTGATGTTCCCATCATTTTTTCCATGTGTCGTGTCAAACGATCTTTTATATTGCTAGATGAAACAATTGTTGTTTGTATCGCTCTACGTGCAACACGAACATCTTCTTTTCGAGATTTTCCAAAAGATTTTAATACACTAGTTATGTTGTTAAAGACATTCTGTGTCACATTTGTATCCTTTGTCGACTTTTGAATACCCAATAATGATGTAGCTTCTTTTAACTTTCTTGACTTCATTAGACAGAGTAAAAGTTGAGCTTGTACTGTTACTGATTCATCTTTGAAAAAAATATTATACATATTCTTAGTTCAATATCTTATATAATGCTTATCTTTTTTCTTCCCAAATTTGTCAGTATCAAAATTTTCTAATATTTCATCATCAATGTTGATAGATTATCCTGCATATTTCAATTTAAAGTTTATATTAAAAAACATAACATGAACATAAATTCACTAAAATATATATACTTGAGTGTTCATCTTGTATTATCTAAATTTATGTACATACCTATAGGTGATTCGTCTTCTGCTTCAATTTCAATTTCAACGTCTTCTGATTCAATTTCGGTTTCAACGTCTTCTTCGACATTATCAGACAAATCTATTTATGTTTTCTGAAAAACATCAATTTGTAATTACAATCAATTATATTAAATTTACAATATTTTAAATTTGAATTCTATACTTTGAATTCTGTACTTTCTGAATACAGTCCCAATGTGTGTCGTGTGCTCGATCATCATATGTTCATGCATACCTGGTTGAACTTCTTCTTGTCGAAAATCTCTATTGACATTATCATCATTTCTTTCTTGAATATTTGCACGTTCTTGGTTCTTTCTCCGATGAATCTCTTTCCTTTGTTCGATTTGGCGAGTATCATCTCGAGTGTGATCATATTTTCTCTTGCGCAAACTTTTGTTTCCCATGACTTTTATAGTTATCTATAAAATATATGTTCAACAAAGACTTCACCTTGAAAAAATGCCCAACATTTATCTTTTAACATATAAATTGTTATTCCAATAAAGACTTGAACAAACATCAATTACCTTATTCAACAAAAATCAAAAATATGTTTTGAAACTTTGTTTAAGTGCTCTAAAAAACCACCATGTATCGATATCGATCCTCCAATTAAGCCTATGGAATAGAGGGAAGAAATAAAGAAACAAAAGAACACAACTACAATCAGTAATAGAAATTCTTTGAAAACCCTATCCTCGAGATTATATATGTCTATCCATCCGATGAATTGTGTTAAATGTGTTCAGCCGAAATCCTATTTATACAATTTGGCGCGAAATGAAACGATATGACGTCTTTTCATTTTTTCCGACCGACGGAATTTGCTCAACATCCTTTCGGTCGAAAGAATGGTTTTTTCGGCCGAAAACCTTGGAAATCGTTCAGTTTTGACGGTTTCCATTAGATTTTATTCTTTCAGACGAAATATTAGTTTTTCGGCCGAAAGATTATTTCGGCCGAAAAAATAAAATTGGGATTGAAAACAAAAACCACAGAATTTCAAAAATGACACCAGCATTTCCAAAATTGAATCTACTTTCAATTCCTATAATTTCTTTTCATTTTCTTTATTTTTATCTAATTTTTTTTAATTTTTTTTTTAAAATCACTACATAATATTTTCAACAAACATTATGAATCAGTTAAATGAAATATCGGTATCTCTTAAAATATACAGTGAAAAATTTGGAAAAAAATATATTCATAACCCTTAAACTATTATTTTCAAAAGGGTATATTTAGGTTTTAGTTTTAAGTAAAAATTAAGATAGATACAATGTGTAGAAAAACATGTGTTTAAAATTTGCAACGTTTTCAGCGACGTCAACTTCAAAAAAATCTAGAAATTATAATATTCATCCGTTAGATTCAAAATTATAGTCATAATAAAATAGAGTCTTTGTAGATTGTTGCAGTATATTTCGTTTCTTAAAAACATAAGTTTAATAATAGATACATTGTTGTAGAAATAAGTAACTCATTACCATTCCTTTCATGTTTAAGGAACATACTATTAAACAATTGTCAAATTGACATATCAAATCATGATACAAAAAAAATGAAAAAGACTCATTGGAAAGCTAACACAATTCTTCACAAGTTTTGTTTTTACTGTAAAGTGAAATTCTAAATAAATAAATAAATACTTTTGTATGCCGGAAGTTAAAGAAATTATGAAAATACAGTTTTTTTTCTCATAAAACAAGCAAAAGGGTAACCCATCGTCATGATTTCACCCAATAAGATATTGGTTTCAAAAGAATAATAAAAAATATAGTCAGTGCTCCATTTACCTACAAACACATTAGTGCATCAAAATATAAGCGCAACAAACTAGATTTAAATATTTATTGGTTAGAAAAAATAAATGAAAATTTATTACTTGTTTTCTCTTTAAATCCACAAATGGTAGTACCAAAGCTCCAACTTACTAATAGCATCGATGTCCACCGAATTCATTCTCATTGATGATGTGGTCTACACACTTGTAATAAAATATCAGTTTTAAAAAATATTATCGATGCCCGGTTACATTTTAAGTGCACTCACAAGCTAAATTCAATGAAAAACAATTATTCTTAATTGTATGTATGCATTGTGGTAGGTGCTCTTAATTTAAGGTGTCGGTGAGCTAAATTTAGGAAAATTTGGACGTGTGAGATCAATCGCTGAATTTGGGGGAAAATTTTCCTTGGTACCACTGCGATTTTGCTGAGGCCAATAATGCTGATAATATAAGTTAAAGAGCAAGTGCTTGCTCTGATAATATAAGTTAAAGAGAAAGTGCTTGTTGGGATTTAGTTGTTGTTCGCACAATCGATGGGTTCAAGAGGCACACTGCACCTAAGTGGAGTGATTTCACAAACTCACTGAGTTCAAGTAATTCCAAATTGTTGTGCTTGATTTCACCATTTTGCAAACTGGGTGTGCGTGTAGGTTTTGATTGAGCGACAGTGGTTTTCAAATTTAGCTGTGATCCAATAGAAAATGATATTTTCAATTTAGATTTTATATTTGTTCGGGCCCGAGCCAAAGGCAGACCCTCCAAAAATTCTAGAAGGCCAAAACGTAGCCTAGGCGAATGAGGGGGGTTGGAAATAGTTTTCAACTAGCAATTGATGCACCTCGGTTTTACCTCACTAGTTGTGTCATTGCACCAAGCACAAAGATACCTCCTAATCATTCCCTCCTCCATTATATATTCTTCCTATCATTTCTTTAGGTTATCTTTTTTAAGTGTGGGAAAAAGAGAAGCTAATCATATCCACTAGGCACACTACCAATTCTTCGTGTTTTTTCTCATATAATTAAGATAATGTTATAATACCAATCAACAAAATTAATTCCAAAGTAACTACAACCACTAAAAGGAGGGCCAAGTAAGATCGAAAACTGATATGTGGAAATTTGATATTCCATATGCAGTGACTATGAGAAGAAGTCATGCAACTTTTACAACATTTGGAAATTAGAAATATATCACTAAGCACAAGTTATGAGGCTCAAAACAAGTTATGAGGACTTAAAGAGAAATCATAAAAGCTTAGAATTTTACTCCAATTATGTGTACTCTTCTCTTAGTGCATCCTCGACGACGTAAAAATGGGGCTAGAAAAAGATGTAGGATGCCAAGATTTCCTTGTAGACATAGTTTCTACTCTTGTAGTGCAAGTAATTGCAGTTTGGCCACAAGCGAAAATCTAAAGAATTCAATAATAGAATGAAAATAAGTGGTCATAATTATATAAATAGTGTCCATGTGCTAATGGATGCCCTAGGATTGTATTTGTAGAGTCTCCATAATGCCTTCATTCAAGAACAAGCCCCAGATGATAGAGATTTCAATGTCACAATTAGGAAGAGGGCAACTTGGTAATTTGATTCATCTCCAAATAAATCATTCATGTGTGGCCAATATGAGTTTGCCATATGTTACCATACTAATCTTGTATGATGTGACTATTCAAGGTGTTATATTTTGAGGTTAGTTTTCCTTCCATGCTTGTAGTGAAATATGAGATCGCATGCCACTTAGATAACATGGGCATTTTTTTTGGATAAATGTGTGTCGCTATAACATATATTCTCTCTTAGGAGAGAGATTAGTGCATTTCATCATATTTCATTCTCTGGCTAACCACTTCTACAGAATGAGACTACGTGTAGGTCCATTTGAACCCTGGATCTATTAAGCATAGATCAACATGAAAATACGGCTCAAAGATCTGAGTAATTACAAGATTAAAGTATAGTTTATTTTATTATTCTACACACATGTACACACACACACACACACATTATGGTGACTAAGGATTGGTTAGATTATTTTTTATTTTCTTTTTTACATCAATAACCTAAATTTGTTTCATTTTAGTTTATAATCTTTACACATGTATAATGCATGCGACACATATCATCCATACTATGTTGTAGAGTGCACCTATCTTCTCTCATTGCAACCATTCTCTTGTCCCTTACGTGTGGTTTCCCACAAAGAGGAGAATATCAAGCACTTTTTTTTGGTTTTACAAGAGTCATGGGTTTCTATTATTGGATTGCAACAAAATACTTACTTCTTTTTGTGGGACTATTTATGTGGAGAGGTGTCATTCTTGGAAATAATTGGATAATGATGTAGCATGGTAGAGAAAAATGCAGAATACTACATGGCTCGTAGGTCTTCCTTTCTTATCGAAAAACATACATAGAGATACCTTTAGTGGTGACTCTACAAAGCTTAACCAATGGGAAATGTTAAATTTTAAAGTTATCCTAGATGAAAAATGGGTTGGGTTTTCTCAAAGGAGATATTGAAACATAAGATTTTGTTGGTAAGGCTCTCAAAAGTGGGTTAACTGGTTTAATATCATAAAATATATGTTACATCTATTGATGGAAGTATCTTTACTTTTATTGTTGAACATGTTATATGGATTATTCTTTTTTATGTTAGCATAAGTGATTTAATTAATTGTGTTTTTTTGTTTCTAAACTAGGTTTCATCGTACACCTGAATGATATCACAAACCTTGGACCTAATAATTAACTAAATATTGTCTAATGTATTTTATTGTAGAGAATGTGGTTATGACATCTTGTACAAGAAACACACTAGAAGAAGTATGATTTGTAATTGATGAACTAAATTGTATTCATAAGAATGCATGATGTTGTTTTTTTGAGATATGTGTTTATGAGATCTAGTATTGCTGGTGTTGGTACTGGATTTACCGATAGAGGTCTTGTATCTCCAGCTACACTTGGCTTTGTCTTTATATATGCTACTTTCCATCCGAGCGAGTTATCACAGAGCCAGGGTAGCTCGCGCAACTTTCTTTCCCTCAGTTTATGCGGTCAACTGGCCCATACTATATCTATGGGTCATGGAAACTCCATATTCCATAAAATATCCTACAATAACAAGAAAAACACTCCTCTGCATATAGCATAAGCCTCAGCATGTCAAACATTGTCCTTCACAATTGAAATACTCACATCTAATCATTATAGTTTAATGAATTATCCCTTGGGTTCACAAGCCAAGTGATTACGTCACAAAAACATCCTAGAAGGAGCATCAAAATAAAACAAATCCCAGAAAGTAATGTAACTGCTATGAACAAAAATTGAGATTTTGTGTATTTGAATAAGAGCTTAAAATTGAGTGCTAACATTTTTTTCCTTCAAACAGAAAATTGGCTTCAGGGGCTTGATTTCTTTCAAAAAAACCAGTTGAGGTGATTAGTTATGTTCAAATATTGCATCCATGTTCANCTCAGCCAAAAAAAGGAGAAAACAATTTTATTTTCCTTCATTTTCGAGCAAATGGAGGTCGATTTTGGGAGAAAATAATTACCTTGGAATCTAGAGTTCGATATTTTCCTTATTGTTTGCTAGAAGTTTAATATATTCATCTCAATTTGAATTCAATCATTTGTGTTGGCGATCTCAAGAAGTATAAATGCTCACAGTTAGGTTGCTTTGTTTCTTTCTCAACATTTTAGACTGTCATTTAAAACTGAAATTTAAAGTTCAAAACCATTTATTGAAGAAGAAAATTGAATATTTTACAATAAAGTATGGGAACATCATGGTGCAACTTCTCACCAAAAATGATGCAATGCATGCACTGAAAACTTTGTTCCTGATTGTTATGGTAAGCAATGGCTTCTTCGGCTCTTTGAAATCAAATTTCAACAACTCTCCAAACATAACACTCGACATGTGTTTTTCCCTCGAAATTTAAATGTAATTACATCAATTGAATGTTTTCGGGATGGAAAAGCCAAGTCATGCTTTCGCATAGGCTGTAGATGAGGTCGCCTTAAGTGAATCATAGTAGGAAAGATCTAGACCTGATTTGGGCTAGATTTCCACTCAATTTAATCTGCCTCATTAGTCAAGCGCTTTAAATGGTGATTAGACACAACTAGTATATCTTGGAGGGAAGGCTCTATGAGCCCCTCTTCTATAAATATTTGTATTGTATACCCAGTAGAGGTTGTTGGCTCGCTAGGTGTTGATGAGTTGTTGAGAGGAGGTTGAAGATCGATGAAAGATCATTGCAATCCAAGAGGAGATTTGAGAGACGACACTCAGTTGTAGTTTGGACTCCTACACTGTAATTGACATTCCATCATTAATATAAAAGAACAAATTCCATTGTTTCTAATTTATTGTGTGATGGATGTTATTGGTGCGGTTGGGCTTTAGATGAATGTGTTAGATTTCATCTACAGGGATAGAGATAGAACCCTATATCTGTGAGTATGTGAAATTAGTTTTGGATTCTTTAGGCTAAATGCAAGGAGTGCATGACAGAGCGTCGAGACTCTGTGAGCCAACGCAAGGAGTGCGTGACTGAAATCTCTCTAATGAGTGGAGGATGTGCCAGGAGGGTAGACGAGAATAGTTTTGATATTCATAAGAGAGCCTCGAGGTTACTGGATACCTTAGAGGGGAAACTATGCAGAGAAGGCATAGAAGCAGAATTGTTGAAGATTTTTTCAAGCTCTTTGAGGAGGGAATCGATCAGGTGCAGGTTGTGCATGAAACTAACACGTTCTAGAGAATTGGAGACAGTGAGGAAAATCCTAGAGTTGTTGAACACTCTAAGGGAAGAAAGTTGTAACGACCCTGCTTAAATAGATGTATAGGATTATTAATTATAATTAATTTAATAATCTAACTGTCCTAAAAGTTAGCTAAACAATAATTATTTCTTAAAAAACTTTAACTAATTAATTATTATTAATTAGTTGTTCATGATTTTCAAGGATTAATTAATTATTAATTGATTCATTAATTAAGTAAGTAAAGGATTAAAGTGGGTTAATAAATTATAATGTTAAATTAAAGATTACGTATTCGGGAAGGGATAGGACATTAAATATAAGATAAGATAATAAATAAGAAAGGATAAAATAATAAAGGAAAGGATAAGGGGCATTAACTAGGAGTAGGTAAGGAAGTAAATGCGGGGAGAGGGCGGTGAAGGAGGATATGAGCGGAGGAGGTTAGGAAGGAGGGGATTCATTCGATGGGAGATTTGGGATTGATTTTTGGGTCTCTCTTGGATTGGCAGGGAGGAGAGTGGAGTTCTGTAGTCAGGGAGGTTCAGTACAGGCACCGATTTGCTGGAGGTTTTGGGCACGGGGGCCAGGATATCCATATGATATCCTGGAGATAGGAAGTTTTCCTAGTTGGCAGGGTGGAACAAGGTTTGGGAACTGTTTACACAGTTCAGCAAAGGTCAATAGGACAAGCGGACAAATGGAGGGTTAGCATCAGACCGAGGTATTTAAATTATGTATTTTTTTTTTTTTATTCTGTTATAAAATTTTGATATTCGTTGTTTAATTTACATGCGTATGTGTTAAAATAGAAAGGAATTATTGAATTTTCATAAATCTAGTAGAAGTTACTGTCTTGTTGTAGAATTATTGGATGTTAAATTAATATGGCCACTACAAATGGCATCAGAGCCTTTGTTTGAAATATGGGCCTAAGGGCCAAAACTCCAAGATATAACTCCAGCCACGCTTAACCTACAAACAAAACACAGAAATTTTAATAAAAATAAAAAATAAATAAATAAATGCAATACGAATTTTAACTACTAGGGTTGTTACAAGTATGGATAAAATTTGAACAAAGAAGCCAAAATCAACAATTCCCGGTTAAAATATCAAATATGCTATGTGGATTCTTATATCAAGTTTGCAAAGAAGCGCTCATCTAATCATTGTATTTCGTTAAAAACAATTGCAGTAAGTAAAAGTATGCATATAGTGAAATCAGATATCTGAATAATAAAAGAGAAAAATGGAAAACTCAATACTT
>WSFP011537524.1:0-11781 GCA_009831015.1 Picea engelmannii
TATTTAGGTTAATAAACACAAATTAATAAAATAAAATAACAAAAAGTAATAAAACAATTATAATAAACATATTATAATAAATAATATAATATAAAAAATAATATAAAACATTCAAATAACATAATATAAAACAAAACATAAACAAAATAATAAAATATATAAATAAAACATATAATATATAAAACAAAATATAAAAAAACATATATAAAAATCATAAAACAAACATAAAAAACGTAACACATAAAAACATAACAAATATTAAAAAAAATACAACAAAAATAAAATATATATATATATACTTAATGAAACTACCCTAAGTCTACCCCACTCCTTCTCAAGTCACACTCCACTCACCTCAACGTACACCCAAAACTCCCGCTCACATTTTACACCTCACGCCCCTCCATCATATCCCATCAAATTAATCAAACCGCTTTAAAAAATTCCGGACCCCCCCCCCTCACTATCCGAAATTTAACGAGAGGGGGGGGTCCGGAATAAAGGTTTTGAAAAACCACCCCCCCCCCCCAAAACCTCTTACCACCTCAGGGGGGTCCGGAATACCACCCAACGCGAAAAAAACCACTTTTGCATATTTTTGCCATTTTTGCCTGTTTCACCATGTGTTCGTCCGAGTCAGTTTCTGGGAAAACGAAGACGTATTTTAAAAATAAGAGAGAGGTTTTTGCTCAGCACGGGCTGAAGAACAAAAATTCTCTCATTTTTCGCAATGGAGCTACGAGCAGAGAGAATCGAAGTTGTCTTTCAGCCTCTTTTTTCGCATTTTCAGTTTATCTGTTACAGTCCCGATCTTACAGGAGCTGTTACGGCCAGCTGGGGACGAATTTGGAAAAACAGAAGGAGGTTTTTGTCCATCACATTCCCATATACAATAACCTCCTTCATTTTTCACCCAGGTTTCATCGTTGAAGATAAAAACACGTCTTTTCAGACCCCTTTTTCGCAGAAAACCGGTCCATCTTTCATGGCAGACAGTTCCAAATTTTGTGGGAGTGGTGGCTATTTTTGGCCAAGGCGGTTAAACCGACCTCCGAAACTTATTGGGATGACCTCTCCTATTTATAGAGATTATTTTTAATGTAAAAGGGTTGGGATCAGTCGAGGACCATGGATTAAAAAATCTTGTATCAGAGCTCGCAGAGCCATCTGTATTTTTCATCAATTCAATATTACAGTCACAGCAGTTACATGATTCTTGTGTCAATTTTATTGGTGAAGTGCTCCTCTAGTAAAAATTTTTCTCTGTTTCCATATGTTTTCTTTCCTTATTATTCGACAGAAGTTTATGAGAAGAATTTGTTGTAATATACACTATGTTTCTGGCTGTGGATAATATTAATGTTTTCTTCTGAAATTCAGTGGCAGAATTCTTCATTACTTTGTTGCTAAATTGATCATTTCTTTTTCCTCCTCTTTCGTCTCATTAAATTTTACTAGATCTAGTAATTTGCCTACCTTTCCCTGTAAAGGTTGTCTGTAGGATTTGTTTTTGATTAAATCTCAGTTTGTGACTCCATTGCCCATGGTTCCTTTTTTCCCTGCTCCTACCAGAAAATCCATAAAAAAACACATGTTATTCATAGCTAGCCTAATATTTTCTTCAAACAAAGCTATATCAGACAGAGAGATCCCTCTCTGAGTCTTGGAGGGCTAGAGTCAAGACTCGAAGTGGTTTTTATGTTGCCTCTGTGACTGCCTCACAGCCTTGGGCAAATTACAGAGTGCTAACACACTTCAACAATTCCAAATCATAATCGAATAGAAATAATTATGTAGATAAGTAAACATGCATATCAACAACACATATACCTTGGGGAAACCCTGTACAGGGAGAAAACCCCCAATAAACAATATTCCTTTATTGCATTAATAATGTAATATATCTTACAAATATCCACCATGAATGTTCTGCTCTCAAAGAGCTTGCCAAGAGGACTCTGACCTGACAAAGACTTACTAGACCTTGATGAAATACACCTTTGATATGCTGCCTCTTTATCATTGATGTGCTCCTATATTGATTCAACCTCAACCTACATATGAAAACTGTGTTTCAAGACTGTGTTGCAGAACTATGTTGAAGAACTGTGTTGAAGAGAGGATTCGACCTCCTCTTATATAGGCTGAAGAGGGGTAGAGGAGACGCTCAAAATAGTAACCTGATTGCATGCATTAAACATAACTCAGCTTCATGCTTTATTTCAAACTTAGAACTAGACTTGAGATTGGTTACAACTCAGCTTTACACTTTAGTTCGAACATAGAACTAGACTTGAGATTAGTTACAACTCAGCATTACACGTTAGTTCGAACTTAGAACTAGACTTAAGACTGACATGCTTTAGTTCGAAATTAGAACTAGACTTAAGAATTTAATTACAACTCTTGACAAGGCAATTCGAAATTCTCTTCATGGTGGATAATGTTTACACGTTCCAACGCACTAGATCAATACAATTACATCATTTGCAATATTAGGAAATCGTTTGTTTCTATCTCATAGGAATTTTATATTCAACCTAACTTTTGCTAGATCCCTTGAATTTTTCTCATGGCTCACAAGGTTTGACTAGGCTCACAGAGGTTGTATGTTCCCCCTTACTTTTTCACTAGTATGTCTATGCTCACAAAGGTTGTACGTTCCCCCTGACTTTTGCACTAGACTGTCTATGCTCACGGAGGTTGTACATTCCCCCTGACTTTTGCATTAGACTCACATAGCATCTCGTTCGTCCTGACTTTTGGTTTGACTCACAGAGGTTGTACATTCCCCCTAAATTTTGTCAATACCTCACAAGACTGGTTGATTCTCCAAATCTCCTTGGCTAGCCTTAGGGTGGCCTATATGGCCTCTCATTGGAGAATGATTGTCGATGCTGTCAAATTTAACAATAATAACACCATAAAGAGAACCTTGATGAATGATATAAATGTTCACTTGCCTCTTCGAGGAGTAAACCTCCAGCAGAGCAGAGCTCTATTACAATAATATCCGAGACAAAACTTTGCATACACTATACTCCTATTTATACTAAATATGTATATCCAAAAGAACATTCTAGAGGAATATCCTTCTAGAAGCGAAAGCTTCTATTGGGTCTTCTTACATTTGACTTATTCTTTCTTATTGCTAGACCTTATTAATATTGACCTTTATTACATGGAAATATATTATTCTACCTACGTGAGGGGATAGGGAGGTTAGGTCCCTAACATGTCCTCTCCCTTACAAACATCCTTGTCCTCAAGGATTGAGATGAGGAAATTGTTGCATAATGGTAGTCGGTTCCCAAGTGGCATCTGTTGGAGTTGTATCTTTCCACTGGACTAACACTTCCTTGATGGTGCATTGACACAGATGACGCTCACGTTGGTCCAAAAATGCTTGTGGTTGCAGCCATATCGAGCCTTCTTCATCCAACTCTAGAAGGCTGGTTTGAGTTTGGAACTTAGTTCCAATCACCTTCTTTAAGCAGGAAACATGAAAAATATGATGGATCTTAGAATGACTGGAAAATTTAACTGATAGGCCACATATCCCACATTCTTGATAATGGTATAAGGACCATAAATTTTGGGCCCCCGTTTCTGATAATGGTCATCCTTGAGAGAAGTTTGATTATAAGGTTGCAATTGAAGAAACACCTAGTCTCCTTCTACAAATTGATGTTCAGAGAGACCTTGATCTGCATGTTGCTTCATGTGATTCTAGGCCAAGACCAAATTCTCTTTTAGGGTATGGAGAATAGGCTCTCAAATTGTAAGTGTTTTTTCAACCGCCTGGACCTTCGAGACACCTGGTAGGTATGAGAGAACTGAAGGTGGCTTTTTTCCATATACTACTTCAAAAGGAGTCATGTGAGTAGTTGTATGGTAAGAAGTAGTATACCACCAGTCAGCTACTAGTAACAATTGAGCTCACTGATTTTTCCTTTCTGATGAAAAACACCTCAAATATGTTCCCAAACACTTATTGACAACTTCAGTTTGACCATCAGTCTGGGGATGATAAGTTGTGATGAGATTCAATTGGGTGCCCGGTAGCCTGAACAGTTCTTGCCAAAAATTGTTGGTGAAAGTGGGGTCTCAGTCAAAAACTATAGAATGAGGCATGACATGAAGCTTGAAGACTTGATCCATGAAACATTGAACCACAGTGCAGGTCGTAAAGGGGTGTTGAAGAGCACAAAATTGAGCATACTTGGAAAGACGATCAACTACCACCATGATGACTGATTTATTGCTTGATTTAGGTAAGCCCACAATAAAATCCATAGAGATATCCCTCCAAATAGTAGGTGGAATCAAAATTGGTTGTAGTGTGCCAGGAGTTGTGATAGCTTCTCCCTTGTCTCATTGACAAACATCACATTTTTCCACAAAATTGTGAATTTCCTCTTTCATACCATCCCAGAAAAAAGAATGTTTGACCTGGTCATAGGTTTTGGTAAACCCTAATTGCCCAGTTGTGAGTGTAGCATGAAGCTCAAAAAGTACCGTGGATTTAAGTTGTGATTGTTTACTTAAATACAAACGGCCTTTGTAGCTAAGCTCATCATTGTGCCAAGAGTACCTTGGGGAAACTAGAGAATTGGCCTACAATTGTTGGATCAGATGTGAATTGGTGGGATCATGTAGCCATTCCTCGAGAACAGCTTGGAGCCAATATTGGACAATGAAGGAGAGGGAAAAAAGGGACCCTTCATCTTCATATTTTCTTGAAAGTGCATCAGCAACCACATTGCCTTTTTTATTCTTGTAAATGATCTCATAATCATATCCAAAGAGCTTAGTCACCCATTTTTGTTTCTCCAGGGAGGAAGGGAGTTCTTCCAGAAAATACTTGAGGCTTTGATTATCTGTCTTAATTTGGAATCGTGGCCCCAAGAGATAAGGGAGACAAACATCCATTGCATGCAGAATAGAAAACATTTCCTTTTCATAGATTGATTTGCCCAAATGGCGCTCTGACAGATGTTTGTTGGTAAAGGAAAAAGGTTGACTGTCTTGCATAAGGACTACTCCATTTCCTCTCTCGAAAACATCACATTCCAGTACAAAGGTATTTCTGAAATCAGGGAGGGTCGGGACTGGAGTGTTGCACATGGTTGTCTTCAATGTTTGAAATGCCTGATCAGTTGCAGGAATCCAGGTGAAAGAATTATTTGTAAGGAGAGCAGTGAGAGGTGTTGCAATATTTACATAATTATTAACAAACTTGCGATAATAGTATGTTGAACCCAGAAATCCACGCAAGATTTTGAGATTCTTTGGGCAAGGCCAATCCTGCATAGCTTCAATCTTTTTAGAATCCACCCTGACACCTGCCCTTCCAACAATATGACCCAAGTACTCTACTTTCGAGGATCCAAAATAACATTTAGATTGTTTGAGGAAAAGTTGGTGTTGAGAGAGTAGATGTAGAACTCGATCCACATGAGAAAGATGGGTTGTCCAGGTTTTACCATAGTTGAGGATATCATCAAATAAAACTAAGACAAAATGATGGAGAAAACGATGGAAAAAATGATTCATGAGGCTTTGGAAAGTGGAGGGAGCATTACACAAGCCAAAGGGCATGACCAAAAAATCATAGTGGCCCTCATGAGTTTGAAATGCAGTCTTAGGAATGTTTGCCTCGTTCATACGTATATGGTGGTAACCAGTACGAAGATCAAGTTTAGTAAAGAACTGGGCACCACTCGATTCATCCAAGAGGTCATCAATGATAGGAATGGGAAATTTTTCTTTGATAGTGAATTTTTTGAGAGAGTGGAAGTCAAGACACATGCATCAAGAACCTTCTTTCTTAAGGACCATAACCACAGGAGAATAATAGGGGATCTTTCTAGAACATATAACACCTATGATGAGCAATTCTTAAACAATTTTTTCAATTTCATTTTTATGGGAAAAGGGATGACGATAGGGATGAAGATTGGGAGGAAGGTTGTCAGGGACAAGGGGAATGGAATGATCATGAACACCATGGAAAGGAGGAATTCCATAGGGAGTGGGAAAAAAAGGTTGATGTTTAGAGAGGAAGGATTGGAGATCTTGTGGCATAGAGGGTGTCTTAGTGGCTTGAATGGCATGGAGTTGTGAAATAATGTCAGAATGACCTTTTTTGAGGATATTTTCCATGTAATGGGAACTGATGATATTTGTGGAACCGGCGGTGATGCCTTGGAACTTATATTGTTGGCCCTCCTGGTGGAATTTCATGGTTAATTTATTAAAATCCATGAGAATGGCACCTAGAGTCCTTAGTCATTCTGCACCCAACACAATGTCACAACCGCCCATGTTGATAGAAAACATATGATATTTCATGTGGTACTGACCATTTTAGAGACGCACATTTTCACAATGCCCCCCACATTTCATGGACCCACCATTGGAAATCATGATTTGAAAATTATTGACGACACAGATATAGAAATTAGTTTCTTGGGAAATGCATCGATGAATAAAATTATGGGTACTTCCATTGTCAACAAGGATGATGACCTTCTGATGCTTAATGTAACCAATTAGCTTGAGGGTTTGGGGAGAAAATAACCCAATGAGAGCATTCAAGGAGATGATCAGTTTGACTTCGGGAGGGTCGGAAGGTGGGGCCATGTCAGTGGGTTCAGGTGACTTAGCCATAGGGGGGGCCTCAACATCATATTCTAAGAAATCCTCAGAGATGGCCATAAAAATATTTTGTTCCTTACACATGTCCTCAGAAAAATATTTCTCATCACAATTATAACAAAGGCCTTTGAGTTGGCATTCATCCATTTCTGCCCTGGTCAATTTATGGATCTTTAGTGGAGTAGGAGGAAAGGGAGTGATTGGTTTAGTGCGAGGAATAAAGGAGGGTTTTCGAGTTTGAGAAGAGACAACATGTTGTGCTTCCTTAGCTCTTTTAGTATCTTCCACCCAAATCTAAGGCCGAGCCATGAAGACATGGGCACGAATCTCATCCTTGAGGTGACTGATAAAACATTCTTGGAAAAAAGCAGCAAACATGCCCTCTGTACAGAAATCCAATCACTCAAAAGAAGCTATAAAGTATTCCATTGTGCCATATTGTTTCAACTTTTTCAAATGGCCTAAATGGTTGGTGTCAGTTTCAAAGAGTTCATAAAGATCTACCACAAATTGTGTCCAAGCCACATACCCTTGGCAGGAATTTTTTCTCCATTGCCACCATTGCCAATGTTCTTGATCTAGATGGAGAACACCATACCGGAGTTTGGACAACTCGTTTGTATTTCCATACAAAGAGAAGTAATGTTCCATTTGAGTTACCCAGCGAGTGGGATCTGAGACATCAAATTTGGTCACATCCACACGCAGAAGGTGTAGGTCGCGCTGAAAGTGATGGGGCTGAAAATTCTAAGAATTAGAGGAAGTTTCTTCTTCGGAGTGAAAATGTGGGTCAGAGGAGGGAAGATCTACAAGGATATTCAGTTTGGCACAGATCATTGTAGTGAAGGATGCAAGTTGGGTAGCGAAGGATTCAAGTTGGGTAGCGAGGTCCTGTTTGATGGTTTCCATTTTGGCGTTGATGGAGGAATGCATGTTTTTATTGAGGGTGGAAAAATTGGCACTAAGTTGCCTCAGTTCTTGATGGGTCTCTGTGAAATTAGAGTGCAAGGAATTGAAGTGATATTCCAATTCTTGGCTACGGGTGTGGGCCATGATGAAGAGGGAAAACAAAAGGCGATGGGTGGGACCACATAGAAAATGGGTTATGGGTGAAGTGTATCATGACGACCAAGGTGATGAGGGGAATCCAATGGGGTAAGGCCAAAATAAGGGTGTTGGAAGGGGGTCGAGTCCACCAGAAAAAAATGATAGGTATGACTACGATAAGGGCGAAGAGAGGAATCCAACTAGATAGTTCTCAAATAATGGTGCCAATCTAAAGAATCCTCTGATTTGAAGAATATTGCAGTTTTGAAATGCCCCAATTCTTAACAACAAGAAATGTGTAGTAATTTCGCAACCCAAATGCAGGAGGCACAGTTGCGTGACAATAGATCTTGTCTATTTTGTTTTTGTTTCCATCCCAAGGGTTAGGGTATGCAGGGTGTCTACAGATAAGGGTTTTCCATGTGTTATAGCTCTTTGATATACGTGTGGGGTCAAACAGTAGTACTCAACCCAATATCTCAGGGAACCAACAAAAGAGGCTAGATTGTGCCCTTAGTTGTACTACCCGACTACCTAGGTACTAGAGAGTATCTTCTCACGTGTTGTTCTCGGTGCCACTATAGCATTCATGCGGTTAATCGGTTTATCTATGGAGGGCTTCGGGAGAGCTAGGTCGATCTGTATACAGGTGTTTTCTGATGCGCTACCACTCGTAGGGGTACCAACAAGGGTTACAAGGGTGGCCAACAAATGTGCGCTTGCGTACCACTTGTATTTCTTGCATGTATGACTCCTCGACCGTGAATTTATGCATGTAACGACATATCTTTGTAGCTTTAAGACGTTGAAATACATCTCTACCCTGAAAAAAAATTAACCCACAATTTTTTGCCAAGGAAAGTGCTATGATACCACTTGTAGTATTCCAAATATAAAATAGTATGCAGAACATAAATATTTTAGCTAGAAATGGAAGAAAAACAATGATATAACCAGAACAATAATAGAATAATACCATAATAACACAAAAAAGAACACCTTGATGAATGATACTTATGTTCACTTGCCTCTTCGAGGGGAAAACCTCCAGCAGAGCAGAGCTCTATTACAATAATATCCAAGATACAACTTTGCATACCCTCTACTCCTATTTATACTTAATATGTCTATCCAAAAGAACAATCTAGAGGAAGATCCTTCTAGAAGCGGAAGCTTATATTAGGTCTTCTTACATTCGACTATTCTTCCTTATTGCTTGGCATTATTAATATTGGCCTTTATTACATGGAAATATATTATTCTACCTACGTGAGGGGTTAGGGAGATTAGGTCCCTAATAGAACCATGTCATGTGTTGAACAAAATATAAGAGTTCTCCTCACTCAACCAAGCAACCAATATATACCATATACAAATACCAAACTAACCATACCAAGTATGCCTCAAGCATACACCATATGATTCAGGAGCATCACTCCACCTCATCAAGCATCAGCAAGCCAGCGCATTAGTGCACTTGGAGGAACAAGTTCTAAGGGAAGAGAGGCACCAGCCCTCTCATTTTGAACCCAAATTTAAACGTTTTTATGTAATTAAATGAAATTAAATGTTTGAGGGCTCGGGGAAAGATGAGCCATGTGCCTTTGTATAGGTTGTGTGTGAATTCTCCTTTAATGGTTAATAGGTAGATAGGCTTAGTTATGGTTCAGACTAGATGTCCATTGAATGAAATTGAATGAAATTCAATGTGAGTAGGTAGATTGATGGAAGCCTCGAGGAGCCCCTCTTTTGAAAAAATATATTGCATTGAAAATTCATTAGTTAGTCAGTAGCTAAGAGAGAATTAGAGAGATCCAAAGAGGAGAGGAGAGAAAGTGTTGAAGACTCTATTGCAGTCTAGCCTTTGTAAATATTGGTACATAAACATTCAGATATAATACAAAAGCAGTTTTTCCTACATATGAGGTTTATTTGTTTTTAAGTGTGGTGAATGTTTATTCTCTTAATGCTTTTTGTGTTTATCTATGTATGTTGTTAGATTCATGTATGTTTCATTTGCACAGATTAGATAGACTTCTTTATCTATAGTTTCTGAGTAGTTCTAGGATCTTAGGCTTGTGCAAGGAGTGCACACCAGAGTTAAAGAAAAATCTATGAAGCCAGTGCAAGGAGTGCACTTGAACTCTATTTCAAGTTCAGAGAAGAGCGTGCCAAGTGGGAACACTTGAGAAATTCATTAATCATTGAAGGGAAAATTGTGTAAGGAGTGCACATCAGAGTTGTTGAACACTCTGAAGAAGACATACTAGAGTTATTGAATACTTTGAGGGATCTGCAAGGAGTGCATTGAGTAGGCGCAAGGAGTGTGTGAGAAATCTATTTCGAGTTCTGGGAGAATGTTTCCAAGAGGGAACACCAGAAATTAAATCCCAGGAGGAGCAGTGCAATTCTGCACAGAGAGCGCAAGGAGTGCAGAAGCAAATTTTTAGAGTTCAAGTTTCAGGAGGTGAAGTCGTGAAAGGAGTGCATAAATCCAACACACTGCTAAAATGTTGATCAAGCTCAGGAGACAGAGTGTGACTACCAAGAGGGCACGAGGAGTTGTTGAGAGGAACAAAGGGACTGACCCCTTTGAAGTCCAAACATTTACAAGATCAAGAGAGATATCACAAGCATGCGTAGAGACTCTGCAAAGCGTGCAAAGGTCAAGAATCCTTTCAGGATTCAGATTGTGGAAGAAGTGCAAGTGTGCATCGATACCTAAGTCCCCTGAAGTGACAAATATCAAGAGGAGTATTATTTTTCGAAAATGCAAGCCAAGGCCAAGTAGACAGCCTTGTAGGAGAAATGTTCAAAGGCTAAGCCTTTGAAATTATTAAGTTTGAAAAATCCTTCATTGGAAGGGAAAGTGCAACAGCAGAGAGGAGAAGCTACAAGAGTTGTCGAATGGGCTATTAGAATCAATCTGGGCCATTAGATCATAGCCCAAGCATAAGGAGGAGTGCGCACAAAGGAGAATACATCCTAGTCATTGGATCTAGGCGTGAGGATCGACAGTCATTCGATCTAGGTAAGTTGCTCGGGGTTTAACCCTCTACACATTTTGAACTTCATAAGTTAGGAGGTTATTCAAGTTTGTGTTTTGGAGGATTCGGGACCCCCGGAGTCCTGAAGGGTGGAGATAATCATAGTCATTCATTTCAAAGGAAACTCATAAGCAGATCCATGAGTTTGGAGAATCGGCACTCTGGAAGGAGGAGGCTATACAGTGCAAAAGTGGAGATCTTATGACTCTCCGAAGAGCAGAGAAGATTTGGACCATTGATTCGAGTGATGTGTGTCAGCATATCCTATAGTCTAGAGGCATAATACTCTAGCGTTTTTGTGACAGTAGAAGCATTTCGGTGAGAAGTTGCCGAAGCCCAGAGCAGATCCTCACCATTTGACAGGAGGACACGTGTCAGCGGATCTAGGAGTCTGGAGGTCTTCTACTCCAAAGGAAGTGGATCACGGGTGCTAAGGGTTGCAAGTATCCTGAAGTGCCAAAGGTCGGAGCACATCGTACACGTAGGTGAAAAGTACATGTGGTGTTAAATCGTAAAGTCTGGAGACTTGAATCTCTGAAGGAACTGGGGAGAGAGTTGTTGAAGTGCGAAATTTCCCGAAGCTCCAAAGGTCAGAGTTCATCAGGGTCGTCCGTCGTCAAGGACATGCATCGTCAAATTAGGAGATCTAGAGGATAGACACTCCGGGAGAATAGAGCGAAGGGGATTTCTATCTCTCTGGAGTCTCGAAGTCTGGAGTTGATCTGGACCATTGATCAAAGGAAGGACATATGGCAGTGGATCCAGAAGTCCGGAGGTTCGACACTTCGAAGGAAATACATTTTGAAGACTCTAGAAGGTCTGATTCTATCACAACCATCCATTGAGGAGGACATGTGGACCGTGTATTCAGACCCTTAGGGGGTTTTCCAATTCAACACTCCACGAGATTGTTGTGTGTGGTGCTTCGAAATCTGTCGAAGCCCAGAGCACTGAAGCATTGTGGGTCATTGATCTACAAGAGAACCGAAGCTGTATGATCAGCCATTTCAGCGTTCGGCACTCCGTG
>WSFP011537525.1:0-11780 GCA_009831015.1 Picea engelmannii
ATGGACCTAACCTATGCTACTATCCCGGTGTTTGGAGGAGAGCATAGAAGACTATATAGGGAAGCCCAGTTGGCCTATATAATCAGTGATGAAGCCAATCCCACCAACCATCCTATTTTCTCCTTAGACACTGATTTAGGTTCCAGTTTACTCCAACTCACTCATGCTCCCGAGCCCCCTCTTGAACTCAGAAAGCAACCCACCTCTCCTCGCGAACTTCCTTTCCCCATCACCCCCGTTTGGAAAATGTTTTTTGATGGAGCCTCTTCCAGGGAAGGCGCTGGTGCTGGGGTGTTTTTCGTGTCACCTGCTCAGGAAACTGTATCTCTGTCATACAAATTAGAATTTGAAACCACCAATAATGTGGCAGAGTATGAAGCCCTTGTCCTAGGATTAAGAGTTGCAAGGAAAATGAGAATTCAAGAGGTAGCAGTGTTCGGAGATGCAGAGTTGGTGGTCCAACAAATCAGAAACACCTATCAAGCTAAACATCCTCGACTTAGAAGTTACAGGAATGAGGCGTGGGACCTAATTGACTATTTCTTCTCAGCCTTCAATATATCTTTCATTCCAAGGGAGGATAATGATGTGGCCGATTCTTTAGCTGTCTCAGCCAGTTTGCTCAAAGTTCCTCTATCGCCTATGGTTAACTCTAATGTTGAGATAAAATATAGGCCCTTTGTACCATACAATGTCAAGCATTGGAAGGTATTCGAGGATGATTTGGAAATCGAAAAATTTCTCCAATCGGTTGATGAATTTTCTGCGTTGCACATTGATCAGGATCCTGATACAAAGGAAATCCCTCACCCTGAGGTGCTTCTAAATAAAATTGCTAACCACCAGATTATTCAGCTACCCAACAATCATATTCCGAGGGCACTAATTCCTTTGGAAAGATTGTTCGATGGGAATGATGTGGCAGTAAAGGGAAGGGTTTCAGTTAAAGATGCTGACACAGCCGAGTGCAACATTGGCACACCGGAGGAGCCTAAGTTTGTCAAGCTGTCAAGCAGTTTGACCAAAGAGAAGAGGGCCGAATATACTGAGTTGCTGAAAGAATTCGCTGATGTGTTTGCATGGACCTACGAAGACCTCAAGACGTATGACACATCTGTCATTGAACACAAGATCCCATTAAAGGAAGGAGCTAGGCCGTTCAAGCAGAAGCTAAGACAGATAAATCCCATGTTGCTGCCTGTCATGGAGAAATAAGTAAAGAAGTTGCTGGAGGCCCAGATCATCGTCCCCTTGAGGTATTCCGATTGGGTGGCCAATTTGGTTTCGGTAAGGAAGAAAAGTAGAGAGATTGGGCTCTGTGTCGACTTCAGGAACCTGAACAGGAGCTCAAAGAAAGACAATTACCCCCTACCCAATATGGAACACATCTTGCAAAGGGTAACTGGAGCATCTAGGATCTCCATGATCGATGGTTTCTTTGGTTATAATCAAATATCGGTCATGCCTGAAGACAGAGAAAAGACAGCCTTCACCACTCCTTGGGGCACATTCATGTATGTGAAAATTCCATTCGGACTGATGAATGCAGGAGCGATGTTTCAACAAGCCATGGACATAGCCTCCATTGGAGAAAAAGATCGGTTCATGGTGATCTATCTGGATGACATCACAGTCTTCTCGAGGTCCAACGAAGAGCACTGCATTCACCTGAGGAAAGTCTTCTCAAAGTGTCGAAGATTCGGCCTTTCCCTGAACCCCAAGAAATATTTGTTTGCTATGGAGGAGGGGAAGCTACTAGGCCATATAGTATCAATAGAAGGAGTGAGGATTGACCCTAGCAGAGTGGAGGCAATACAGACCTTGTAGCTTCCCAGGTCGAAGAAGGAAGTATAATCCTTTTTGGGGAGGATTAATTTTCTGAGAAGATTCGTCTCGAATTTTGCTGAGCTGGTGAAACACATCACAACCATGCTCAAGAAGGGAAATGAAGTAAAATGGACCGCTGAACCCAGGGAATCTTTTTTCCAGATAAAGAAGGCATTGACTGAGGCACCACTGTTGATCAACCCTAACTATTCGAAAGATTTCCTAATTTTCTCCTTCGCTTCTTTCGATACAGTAGCGGCGGTCTTGTTGCAGAGAAATGAAGAGGGGCGAGAGCAACCCATCGCCTTGTTTAGCAAGGAGTTAAGAGATGCAGAGGTCAGATATGAAATCATGGAGAAACAGGCCTATGCCTTAGTGAAAGCTCTCAAATCTTTCAGGGTCTATGTCCTGCACTCAAAGGTGATCGCATACGTTCCTTTAGCCTCTGTGAAGGACATCCTCGTACAACCCGACATTGATGGAAAGAGGATTAAATGGATAGCCAAGATCCTGGAATTTGACCTAGAAATAAGGCCCACCAAATTGATCAAAGGTCAAGGCTTAGCCAAGCTACTGGTTGAAGCCAATTGCCAAGCTTTGGGGGTAAATTTCATGAACAAATTCTCAGGAATTCAACAGGGTCAGCTGTCTAAAACAAACCCTCAAAGAGAGCCTCCATTGGCTCGATGTCCATGGTATAAGGATGTTATATATTTTCTACAAGAATTTCGGCCCCCAGATGGCCTACAAAGAAACAAAGCAAGAGCTCTTAAGCTCAAGGCAGTCAGGTATTGCCTTATGGCTCAAATTTTATACTGGAAAGACCCCCTGGGGGTGCTTCTGAAATGCTTAGATCCACAAGAGGCCGATAGAATCATGGTCGAGTTTTACAACGACCTATGTGGAGGGAACCATTCCTGGAAGACTACAGCCCACAAAATTCTCAGAGCCGGATACTACTGGCCCACCTTGTTCGCTGATGTCCATAGAGGAGTTAGAGCCTGTATCACATGCCAAAGATTTTCAGGAAAGCAGCAGCTCAAGTCTCTGCCTTTGCATCATGTGGTTGTTTCAGGACCTTTCCAGCAATGGGGCCTGGATTTTATTGGATAAATCCACCCTGCTTCCAGTGGGCAACACAGATGGATCCTGACGGCCACAGATTTATTTACTAAGTGGATAGAAGCCATCCCTACCAGGAGCGCTTCCCATAAGGTAATCATTAGGTTCCTGGAGGACCTCATCACAAGGTTCGGCTGCCCAAGTAAGATTGTCACTGATAACGCAGCCTCTTTCGGGTCTGATCCATTAGGCAAGTTCTATGAGTAGTTCGGGATCAAGTTGATTCACTCCACCCCATATTACCCACAGGGCAATGGTTTAGCAGAGTCCTCCAACAAAAGTCTAATAAGGATCATCAAAATACTGTTGGAAGACAACAAAAGGGCTTGGAACTCGAAGCTGAAATTCGCTCTATGGGCTGATCAGGTGACTACAAAGAGATCTATAGGCATCTCTCCTTTCCAGTTGGTGTACGTAGCAAAAGATATCTTCCCTTCTCAGCTGGCCATTCCCGTAGCGAAATTCTTCCAGGACTACCAAGAAGAGCCCAATGACATGATCAAAAGAATTCATCAGCTGGTGGAAGTCCAGCAGACCAGAGAGCAGGTAATGGAAAGAATTCAGGATCGTCAGCAGAGGATCAAGCAGGTTTTCGATAAGAAAGCCAAGAAGGAGGAGTTCCAGATAGGGGACCTGGTGCTGAAGTGGGATGCTCCTAAGCAAGACAAGGGAAAGCACGGAAAATTTGAAGCCCTATGGATCGGACCTTTCAGAATCTCTGAAGTCTTCTCAAATAACACATATCAGCTACGAGATTTGGAAGGCGAAGAAGTTTTCAATAGCCCAGTAAATGGGCATTTTCTTAAAAAATGTTTTGTCTGAGCCTTCGATGGCTCCTGTAGTCTGTAAATATTGTCTTTTTGTTCTTCATTTTTTACTTTTATTGTTTCGTCTTAGTAAATGACTCCATAGTCCAACAACAAGGCACTGGAACTGCAAAATGAGTCCTTAGAGCATCACATGGATGACTCTATCCCCCATGGAGCCTAATGTTAGCAACATTTCTTGTCTTTGGCATCGAGATACACAGGTCTACAGGTTGCCCGAGGAGCGCCCAAGCGCAACACATAAAAGAAGTCCTTTTCGGACTTAAAATCAAGCATAGCGCTAAAAGTTCTAAGCGCAGTGTTGTTTCGTGGGCTCAAGGTTCGTAAGTTCAAAGGGCGGACCACGTCCCTTTGGTTGCGCGAGATTTCGAGTTACGAAAAGGTGTCCGGATGGAAGTCAATCATCGTTGACTATCATGCCTCGGGACTTCGCAAAGGAAGAAGGCCAAAGTCCGATACCCCAACTCGCGAGGTCCTGAGTAGCGAAAGGCGCGAGTACTTGGGCCGCAGCCAACGGTTACATGCAGAAAGCGCCGACTAGAAAGGGGGCTCGATCCGTATCGCCATCTTGGCGATCGAGAGTTTAAGAAAAGGAGCCAAGGGTCTCCGACTCGCGAGTCGCGAAATGAAAAGCGCCCAAAGGCGGGCCCACATTATCGGGGGTAATCTCAGCCGTCCATTTGAAGCAGACACCTGGCGCACGATTGAGCCCCCCGCCTTTTCGCCCGTCGTGGTTTCAACGCGCAAAAATCAGTTCCCTCATGTCCCGATACGCGAAGTAGCGAGAGAATTCAGTACTCGGGGCCCACCGCAGCATCAGATGAGTTTAGAACCATCAGATTTGAAGGGCGCGTGGCACCAGATCGAGTTTTCTCAGCATATTGCTCATCGCGATTTCGAGGAGCAAGGAGCAGCCCCTACATACTCGCGAACGTCGAAAAGCGCTATGGGAGTAGGCACGCGGTCACAGCCCGTGGGCATTTGGAAAAGGGGGGAGCTGCGTAACAGAAGCCAAAGCGCTGAATTTAGTCACAGAGAAGCCCGACACAACCTCCAGTTGCCATCGGACTCGACCTCAAGCCTGTACTTCGCTTGGAGTAAATGAAAGCAGGAAGCGGTGGTTGAAACCTCTCTTCATTCATTAATTGTGAATTATGGAGGGTCTGGTAGACGGTCCGCTCGAGAGGGTCCTGTGTACCCTTTCTTGCAGAAAGGCCATGCCGAGTCCTCAACTAGCCGGGGGAGACTTGCACACGCTAAAACAACATTTACTGGCTGAACTACTCCTCCTGCAGGAGCCATGCGTAGTTATGATGGCGTCTGATAGATAAATCCCGTCCGAATTTGGCTGAAGGGACACAGAGCCTTGGGCGACAAGCACACCTCTGTTAGGCGAATTTTCCTGAGTATATAGACTCAGTCTTGGTATTTTGTAAGGCATCGATGGTAGAGTGAAACTCCCGATTGTAAAGTTTTAACAAATATCTTAGCTCTGGTTATGCATCTGTATGTAAGATTTCTTGTTTAATTGCAGACAGTCTTTCTTTTCCCGTCTAAATTTTCATATTACACCACGAGAGTTCGTGATTGACTGATTTGCACGAATTGTGGCATTTATGTTATGATAAAGGATTTATTGTGGCATTATTGTTCTCTCTGGTTTTCTGCATCTGAGCGCAAGAAGATCTTGCGTTCAGATGTTTTCTTCCACAGTCTGTCAGGAACCTGATGTTCAGAACAGACCCTTGCATTTCTCTGATACAAGTCTTCCCCCTACTCACCCTCACTACAACTCACTGTCTGGAGTTATCTAAGACCTCACTTGCCCATGCATGCCTAGCCTAGTTTCAGAGTTGGAACCACATCGTTTGAGTTAATCTCCAATTGATCAGCCAATCAAACAAATCGTGACATTAAACTGATGGGTGTCGAGCTCTTCTCCTGCAAGCAATCCAGGGGTGACTTTCGACGCTAACAGATTAGATAAGACTTCACATCAAATAACTAACAAATATAATCTATTACTCATGACTCCACTTTTCATTCATAACTACTTTTCCATGGGTAAGAAGTGTGAAGCAAAGGCCAGGAAGTTTATATTATTTAGCAGGAACTTAGGAGCTGCAGAAGGGTGGAACGTCAGGGAATGCTTGATTGAGTGAGGAGTACCATCAATTTTGAAATTTTGAAGATCATTGTTGCATGAGGACATGCAATGAATTAAGAATGGGGGAATGTTGAGTCTCCATTTTGACACCTTTATTACCCTATATTACCCTCTATCTGAGCCTATTTTACCTATGCTATGTGTATATAATTGACTATTTCCTCCACAAATACACTTGATGACCTTGTCCATATGCGTAGAGAGGTAACTCATGATTAAGGCATGATTTGTTTACTTTTATTGAGTTAATTCGATTAAATGCTTGATTATATATTCCCAATCACTTTGACTCTTAAGCAAATTGACCTGGTACCACACTATTCTGGTACTACAACTATAGCGCGATACAGTACTGCAACTATGGCATGATCCGGTACCTAGTCTATTCTGGTACCAAGGCTCCACCTATTCCAGTACCCAATCTATTCCGGTACCAAGGCTCTACCTATTTCGGTAGCAAGGCTCCGTCTATTCCGGTACCCAATCTATTCCAGTACCAAGGCTCCACCTATTTCTTTACCCAGTCTATTCCGGTACCAAGGATCCACCTATTTCGGTACCAAGGCTCCAACTTCATTTGGTAGAAACTCTCTAGCTCCATCCGATACTAGCTCTATGCTTCATCCGGTACTATCTCTCTGCCTCTTGTTGTGCCAGCTTCATCCGGTACCAACTCTCCAGCTTCGTCCGGTACCATCTACGTGCCTCTTCCGATACCAGCTTCATTCAATACTAGATTGCGCCTATTCTGGTACTAGCTCCATTCGGTACTACCATCACGTTGGTCTGGTACCCATAGTCGTGACTATGTTCATCCAGTACTAAACCCCTGCCTACAGGATTCCGGTACTCACTGTTATAATCCGGTACCAACTGTGCTAATCCGTTACTAGACATAATTCAAAATTTTTGAATGTTTCTAGAAGAAAATCGAGCACATGGGTTTTGTCCAGAATAATGTTTACATGTGGTCGCGCGAGTCAGAATTCACCCAGATCGCACATGTGGACCTCCAGCTCAGGGGGAATGATTCTGCCAAAATTAGCACAAAACTCAAACTGCCAACTTGCACCTCAATTTCCGTGCATATGGTATCAGATCTAGAAATTCGAAGATATGGGTTTTGTCTAGAATATGGAAAATTGAGTACTAAGCAGACAATTTTTCAAAATTAGAATTGTTTTGGGAGACATGGGTGGAGCCCTAACTCGAATCTGCCCAAATTGATAAAAAACATAGATTTTTGGGATTTATCCTAAAATTGTAAAAAATGTTTTCTTAGTTTGGGGATTTGGCTTCATCCATTCCTCCATGGATTTTATGTATAAATAAGACCTCATAGGTCTGATTAGGGAGGAATTGTTATGGTTTAATATTGGTTCTTGAAGAGAAGAATAGTTATGTTGTAGAATTGGTTTTCTAAAACTATTGATTGTACTCTGTTTTTTTGAAGTAATGAGATAAGTTGCAATTCATGGATTTCGTGCGTATGATCAAATATTTTTCTTTGTAAGTCTTTCTTAAGCTTCCTTGTTGGTATGACAAGGTCCCACCGACCCAATCAAGGTAAGCTTCATTGTATTTTATTTGTAATTATAATTCTGGATTTCTGTGTGTGTGCGTGAACATAGTAATTATGTACTTAATCATAGGATTTAAAATTCAGTCCTGTTATATTTCAGTGATACCTTTGATGGCATACAATATAGATGTGTGATGAATTTCAGTGAGTAAGAGTTTTATGTACAGTATGAATGTAACGATTTATGAGTAGTTAATTGTTATTTCTGTGTGAGTATCATTTGCTAGATTAAACATTTTAAATGCTTTTTGTACTTTGAAAATATATAAACAAATGGAGTCTCTATATTTCATCATACATGAGCCTGTAATGGAGCATCCCACTACAATTAGCCTTGTTTTTCAAAATTGATTAGGTTACACCTTGCAAACACATGCACAATCAAGACCTCCATCTCTCACCCTACATGCACCTATAATGGAGTGCACTACGCAGTCTCACCCGAGATAGTTCTATGGGTGAATGCAATGCTCAAGTGCTTGCAGTATGGGAATGAGTGGGGATCTGAGATTGTACTTTGTGATCTTCATTTATTTACTATCCCATCCATCTATATTTAATATATTTTCGTTCTTTATCCATGCATATAAGTCAACATATCTAACTACTTCATCAATACATTTATCTAAGAGTTTACCAGAGTTTACCATTGACAATAAATGAATAAATAATGATCAGTCCACATAACACGTGATCTACCGTGGTTCACCCCCTCCTAGGCTATGCCCACAAAGATTTGATTCTTTGCTCTTTTATTATAGTTTTTCCAAAGTCATGGTGCTGTGCACATTACAATTCTCCCTTAGTTGGGTCAAGATCTTTAATGAGTCAGACTAAATCACACCAGGCTCCTCAGGCTATGATCTAACCCTCAATATATACCCTACTTACTCTCTACAACTCAACATCTTATCACAAGAACATGTTATGCATCCAATGTTCTTCTGCAATAACATATCCTCTAAATTCAAACTCGAGGAGAAACCAACCCACCCTTCGACCTAGACTCCCTAGGTATTTATTTATACTCACCTATCAGTTTGACAATTGTTACAAGGTTTACCAAAACCCTAACCCTAGCATGGTTAGGTCTTCTTTCATGTGCACCTTGCATGCTTTCCTCCTTTGCATGTTGCTTTACGTGCTACTTTTCCTACCAACTTTATTTCTCCCACTTTGTGCTTTTCTTTCCAAAAATATCCTTTTACCCAAAATGGGCCTTCGCCCAACAAAAGCAATTGGCAGAGATTGGACCCTCATACAAGTTATCGATGACCAAAATGACCGGTCACCATCTGCTTCACATGATGGTGAGCAAGCCAATGAGATGACATTTCATCCACACACAAGAATATAACATCCTCTTCTAGACATTGGTAAATATGTTTCACCAAGAGAAAAAACTACCGCAGGATGTGCTACTGATCAAGAGTATAATTGAGAATTGGCACTTGATGAGGAAATTATTACACCAAGGGAAGTGAAGGAATCACTTGATGATGATTAGAATATTGCATAATGGAACTGTAAGAACAATTCCTTGGAAAAAAGATGAATGATGCAATGACACGATAGGAGGGAGCCCATTTGCAACAACAATTGGAGAAGAACGAGTTGCAAGAGGCTCATTTGGAAATTTGTAAGTTGAACCATGATATCGAACAACTATGATGGGACAATAAGTATATGTGTCATTTGGATTATGTTATGATATCTTGTAGACTTCCTTCCCCTGTTTATTCTATATATCTCAAGGAGAAAAAATATTTTCTCCAATTCATAGCTCTGATAATAGACAATCCTAGTTACATTGCCATTACTGATCAATTTTTACAATTGTATTTCAATAGTGAGGTGGATGATAAAAACCTACGCTATGAATTATACCAACATAACTTGGTAATCAATGAGTTACATGATTGGGATCCTAATCCACATGTAGGTGATATTCAATTTCGGGCATTTGCTTCCTTTATGAGGAATCATTTGAAATGGAGTGAGGCATTATCTCCCATGGAGTGTGCAGAAAGGAATGACCATTTATAGGTGTGTGGAGAACCTACACTTGGAGAGTTTCATATGGCCAAGGAATAGATGCTCTGCAATCCCACATTCCTTTCCCCTTTTAAGGATATTCAAAGTTCGAGTATCACCTTTTGTGAGAATTGTATATCCCGAAATAGGCTAGAAGTAGTACTTTGTCTTAAAAGAAGAAAGGAGTATTAACTACATAAAAAAAGCATAAGGAACCCCTCTCCTACTCTCTTTTCGACACTTCTCTAGACCGGGTTCAAAAGTATCTTGATTGCCTTAAGTCTCATGTCATCAAGTGGATTGGGCTAAGATTTCATTTTCCCATCATGTGGCACCCAACATAATCAGAAGAAGAATTTCGGTCCACCATGAAATCTCAATTTGGTTTTTATGCACCAGAAGAAACAAGGAATTTGACTTGTAATTGAAGTAACTTATACTCTGAATCTTCTCCCACTGACTCATCAGACTCAGAATAAAACCAAGAATGACTTAATGTTGCACGGGGACATGCAAACTCTTCAATTGGGGGTTGGTGGTGGGCCATAAATATGCCATATTTGACACTCTTTTTTCCAATATTTGCCTCATTTTACCTACCTTTTCACCTCAAAATCAGACCTTTTGAACTTAGAATGGGATCTTTTGATGGAACACGCTGAGTTTTGACATTAGGTATACTTGGTCATACGTTTTGAGCATTTGAACGTTTAATTAGAATAATTCTATATCATTTGAGCATTGTTGTGAGTGATTGTATATTTCTATCGCAGGGATTAGTTGCAGAAGCTGCAAGTTGAACATCAGTTGCAGAACGAACATCTTTTGTGAACGATGTAGATGGTGAGCTTCAACACGATACCTCCAACCGATTGACAATATATTCCACTCTTCCCATTGAAATTACGATGATGGCTTACCTAGTTAGCTTATGGAAATATTGGAATGTAACCATGCACTTTGTTTTATGTGGAAAAGACAAATCATTATGTATTTTGGGTTAACATTTAGGGAAGCCCCAAACCATGTAACCATGCACCTATTGCATAGACAAAACTATTGTGTATTATGGGAGCAATGATTAAGACAGATCGAATCATAGATTTGCATCCCGATCATGATTTATTATTGGCACACGATATTTTGTATAAAAAGGGATCTCTATTGCAAAGCGAGATAACTAGTTCATGTGGATTTCTAAACTTATGCTTTTTTATTCAAGTCTTGATTAATACTAGAACTGGATTTCATTTCCCAACAATCTTCTATGTGCATGATCTGATTAAAAAATCTAGTTATTGAGTTTTTCTTCAATACTCTGTTCCAGGAGGAGAGCCCACTCCCGTGAACAAGTATCACTCTATTAGTTCATAGATGTTTTTATGGTGTTATCCTAACTCACGTTTATTTTATCTACCAATATTCTATCATTACAATTAATTATTGATTTATTGATC
This sequence comes from Picea engelmannii, assembly GCA_009831015.1. NCBI lineage: Eukaryota > Viridiplantae > Streptophyta > Pinopsida > Pinales > Pinaceae > Picea > Picea engelmannii. The sequence continues at coordinate 11,017 of WSFP011537525.1, forward strand.
TTCTAATTGCTTGTTGATTCATGCTCCCATATGGTTACATAGTGCAGTTAGTTCGTTTTGATTCACGCTACATAATACAATTCACTGTGATTTGATTCATGTTCATTATTGGTTGCAAAATGCATTCGTTTCATTTTGATTCATGTGGGTTACAAAATAAAAATCGTTCCATTTTGACTCTTGTTCATAAATGGTTGCAGAATGTAAACCATACATGTTATGATACTTGCCTAATTAATATGTGTGTTAATGTTTGCAGTTATTATTTCATTTTCCCTTGAATTTACAGATTGAATAAATAAAATTTAAAATGATTCATTAGCAACCACTTCCTTTCTTTGTTCTTCACTTTCCACTTTACCGTTCTTTACATTTAGAAACAACCAGTGCTTGATAATAATTTGCGGCCTATATAGACAATGCATAATAACTTGAAATAAAAAGACTTACCCTGGTTTAACAAGTAAATGATTGTTAGGTTGATTGTTTCTAAGAACAATTAATTTTATCAACACAACTCTCCCTCGTATTTAGACTTTATAAGTTGAGTAAACATATTTTTCACTTAAACAACAAAAATGACCAAATAAAACCACTTTGATATAAATATGATCTGTAAACTTTCTTAGATATTCCAATGGTTGACTCACAATACCTATATAAGTAGCCTATGCTCGATTGTACAACTATTTTATTTATATTTTAGTTATACTCGATTGTATGACTATTTTATTTATATTTTAGTTATTTGACTGGAAAAAAAA
>WSFP011537536.1:0-11780 GCA_009831015.1 Picea engelmannii
AGACGCAGGCAGAGGCCTTGCAAGCAACCCTACAACTGGAAGAAAACTAGTATCAACAGATGGATCCAGCCATCGAAGAATTGAAGGAAGATCTGAAGAACTTAACGTTCCAACTAAACCAGAGTAAGAGTAAAGACAAACGAGAAGCCATTTGGTGTACCACATGTAGGACGGAAGGACACCACAAGAACGAATGTCCAACATTCACGCAGTATATGGCAATAGGGATGCCAAATCCATTACCGACAGGAGGACAATGGTGCGAAATCTGCAAGAAACCGGGTCACGATCCATATCACTTTTCAATGATGCAGAAATACCAGACAGTCCCAAAGAGCTCATATTGCAACTTTTGCAAGTTAGCGGGCCACGACGACAAAGATTGTAGAACTATGGAGTTGATGCGAGAAAGGACATTGGATGCATATAGAGTGCAGGCATAAATGATGACAGGGCAAGCCGCACCACAATTTAACCAAGTTCCAACCCCATACAACACTGCGTAGCAATAGTATAATCCTGCGCAACAACCATACAATACCGCGCAACCACAGTACAACACAGCACAACCTCAGTACAATACCGCGCAGTATAATTAGGCGCCTCAGTATAATGCGCCGAGAGGGGATCGAGCAGGCTACAGAGGTGGAGGACGAGCGAGAGGAGGTTTTGGACGAGGTCGAGGACCAATAGTGTCACAATTGTCAATAATCGGGACATTATGCAAGGGAATGTCCACTTCCACCAGCAACATGTATGTATGGCCGCACATTAGACCATGATACGGAAGAATGTTCGACACTATTAGTAAAGATCTAGGAAAAGAGGAACTAGAGCAACTAGAATGTTCGGTGGATCTCAGCTGAAGCAAGGGATGAAGGACGAAACATCAACATAGTTACTCGTGGAGGAGCTAAAACAGGGAATGACGTAGTACGACTAGAACCAATACAACACTAGTGGGTAAAGAAGAATGCTGAACCAAGGAAGCAGTTCGACATGCAGAAGAAGGAGATATTTAAGCAAGCCCGACAATAATTTCAGAAGGAGGACATTGCGACGACTTCAATTGTGCAGCAAAGCAAAGAAGTGTTAGAATACAAGATGCCTCCATTATTGGATCATACCAACGAAATGCAACCAACGGGACAAGTAAGTACAATCAAAGGCTTCTTGCAATCATGTGTCAAAGTATTAAATGATCCATCATCTGTGAAAATACTACAAAACATATTAGAAAAATGTAGTATCGAGACGGAAGGAAAACTAGAACAAAAGACAGTCAATCACCTACATACAAGGAGAAGAACAAGTAGGGAATTCAGACTGAATGCAAACATTGGAGATTTCAACATGGGAGACATCATAGTAGATCTAGGATCTGAAGTTAATGTATTACCAAAGAAGACATGACAATGCGTGGGAGAGCCCACATTAAGATATTCACATGTTCAACTGAAACTAGCAAACCAACACAAAGTCCTACCAATTGGTAGACTGAAAGGAGTGATAGTAGACCTGGATGGAGTGCGCACTAAAGCAGACTTTGAAGTAATTGAAATAGTGGACGACACAACACCATATCCAACATTGCTTGGTTTGGATTGAGCGTTTGACAACCATGCCATAATCAATTTGAAGACAAGGAAAATGACATTTGAGTCAAGGGAATACAGGGTCATTGGGCCCTTAGACTCGTCAGATGGGGAAAGGTTTGTAGAACCGACTTGCTTAGACTTAGAGGAAATCGGCAAGTTGTATAGAACAACTGTGCGCAATGAGGATTACGTCAACCTGACTACAGATGGGATACTCAGTTGGTAGAGCATTACTTCATGTGTGACAAACTTAGATACCGGTTTGGAGAACTGGCAACAAAGGCTACATGAAGTTTCCACGAGAAGATGTGCATGAATAGATCGCGCAGTAAGATGGGTAGGCACGGAAATAAGGGAACCACCCAGTTTCCATGGAATAAACGATTTGGAAGTATTCTTGGCACAGTATGAGGATGAAGTTTTAGAAAACCAGAGACTCTTAGCACTGGATATAGCACTCAAGGCCACACCTGCAAGATGGTGGGGCGCACACAAAGAGACAATCACAGATTGGTACCAATGCAAGTGGTTACTGTGCATAAGGTTCAATGCAGAACATAAAAACAATAACCAACATAAGTATGATGGACAAGGAACACCAGCAGAACACTTGGAGAAGTGCAGAACGCTATGGAAACTGACACCCCCAGATGAATGGTCTCATCATTTTATACACACTCTGGAGGGCATACTAACAAACTAGTATATAAACCAGGAATTGCGCAGAGGAACTACAACCTGGACGATATTACAGTAGGATTTTACAGTCACTTTCTCATTCGAGTATGAGAACCCCAACATAGATGCATCCCTTAAACGAATAAGAGGGATGATATTCATCAAGGAACCAGAAGTCGAGCTCATAACAGAAGAGCAACAACGAAATAGAAAGACAGTTATGGAACTGTTGTCATGTTACCATGTGCACAAAGATGCACCAGAGGAAGATGATCCGCGCGATATTCAGATCGAGGAAGTGAAAGGCGAAAGAGAAGTGGAAGGTCTGAGCCGAAGTGAGACCAATCAGAGAACGACCATATAGATTGAACCCGATATATAAGCAGAAAGTCAAAGCCGAGATCGACAGGATGCTCGAAGCTAGAATCATAGAACCAGTGGAAGAATCGGAATGGATAAGCCCGATGGTAGTTTAGGACAAAAAACAAGGAGGGATACGGATATGCGTCGACTTGAGGAAGTTGAACGATGCATGCCTACATGACCCATTCCCTACACCTTTCACGGATGAAGGGCTGGAGAACGTAGGGGGGCACGAAACTTACTCATTCACTGATGGATTCTTAGGCTACCACCAGATCAAGATAGCACATGAAGACAGATACAAGACAACCTTTGTGACAGAATGGGGATCCTACCAGTACACAATCATGCCGTTTGGACTAAAGAATGCACCAACAATATTTTCTAAAGAAGTCATTGCTGCATTTAAGGAATTCATCCACCAATTCCTAGAGGCATACTTGGATGATTGGACAGTCTATAGTTTGTTGAAAGAACATGTAGAAGTCTTACGGTTGATGTTAGAAAGATGTAGGCAGTGCCAGATATCACTAAATATAAAAAAATGTATATTTGAGACACCGTTTGGGATGCTATTGGGCCATATAGTATGCGAACAAGGTTTACTAGTAGATCCTGCAAAGATTGCAGTAATTGTTAACTTGCCGACACCGAAACCAGTCCGTCAGCTAAGAGCGACATTGGGACACAGAGGGTACTAGAGAAAGTTCATCAAAGGATACACGCAGATTACCGTGCCAATAGAAAAATTGTTAAGAAAAGATACAAAGTTTTAGTGGAACGACGAGTGTCAACACGGTCTAGATACCCTGAAGGAAAAGATGGCCACCACGCCAATACTAGTATTTCCAGATTGGGAGAAGACATTCCACGTACATGTAGATGCATCAGCCATAACACTTGGAGCTCTCTTGGCGCAGCCATGAACGTGAGATTTGGACCACCCTATTGTTGAGTTTTGTACCTTGGGAGGTGTTCCCCATGTGCTTGTGCTCTCCTTAGCACATGTGGGATGGACTATACACTTTTTACCTTGTACTTTTGACTAATTTCACTTTGACTTAGGAGTTTTAAGTCAAAAGTGAAATTTAGTCATTTATGCCTAAAATGACTATTAATTCACAAAGTGGGTATATTAGAGACATAATGTTGACTTAGGAAACTTAACCCAAAGTGGGTTATTGATTTAGATATTTTTGGGGAGATCTCAACCATTGATTAGATGGGAGATGAGATGATTTCCACCATTCATATCTTAGGTTTCCTTTTGGATGTCTAAGAGGGGCGCAAAGGGTGAAGGAGGCATTCATTCTTCATTTGTTCATTGCGATAGGAAGACTTGGAGGATGAGCACGAGGTTTGTTGCATGAGGTTGCTTGAGCTTGGGTGCTAGCTATCATGGAGGGAGGCTACCAACATCTTGCCTTGTTTATTTAGTGGAGAGGTTTCACACCTGTGGAGGGTACACTTGCCAGATTGGACGCATCAGTTGTGGGTGGACTTCTAGCCATCAGATTGCAGTGAGATCAGTTGCAGAGGGAGGCCATCCAACAAAGCTTCATTTTTGTGGAGGGGTTTTCAGATCTGAGCTCACAGTTTGCTTCTGGAGCAGTTTTAGTGGTTTTGCCAGCTTGTATGTGGGGCGCACTTGGAGGTTTTGGACTTGTATTTCAGCTCAGAACGAGCTGCTATTGTATCAGGTTCCTCTATATTTTGTACTAGCTGTATTCCACCTTCTGCTTTCCTCATATATACATATACATTCCAAATTGGTTTTCCTCGAGGGGGGTTTATCCAGGGTCATGTTGACCAAAATACCTGTGTACAAAAATGCATGTGTTAGTCTTTTATATCTGTTCATTTTCAGCTTTAAAGATCTTTAGGTGTGTTGTATTTATTTTGGTATGCATGTGCTAACTTCTGGTTACTAAAACTACATGCTAGACCACCCAAAATCGCAAATATAACCATAAAAAATCAGCAAGAAGTTCTTGGACTGTTGGCTGTTATAAAACAACAAAATATACTTTACTTGACAATTGAAACTTAGTGCCTAACTGTGGTCAAAGACAGACCCAGTAGGCAAGCTTGATAGGACCTGAAAATCTTCACCTATAGCCTTTTCGAGCAGAAAGCTATCATAATCAGAACATAACTACAACACCACAGAGAGAGAAGGCCTAACTATGGTCTACGCACTACATAAGTTCAGACATTACTTATTGGGAAAACACTTTAAGATGTTCATAGATTACTCAGCCCTGAAATACCTAGTCAACAAGCCAGTGTTGGGGGGGAGAATCTGTCGATGGTTACTACTGTTTCAAGAATTTGACTTTGAAGTCATAGTCAAGCCAGGAAAACTGAATGCAGGACCTGACCACCTGTCAAGGGTCACAAATGGAGAAGAACCTATGAATTTAGAAGACAACTTCGTAGGCGCACAACTATTTTCAGTCCAGATCGCTGATGAATACTTTGCAGATATCATTCAGTACTTAAGCATAGGTACTGCACCGCAGGAATATAACACCGCAGAGAAGAAAAACCTGGTAGTCCGAGCTGCAGACTATCAACTGATCGCGAGACATTTATACAAAATGGGCGCAGACAACATCTTGCGCAAATATGTGTTAGAACACGAAAGACCAAGAGTTTTAACAGAAGCCCATGAGGGAATAGCAGGAGGACATTACGTAGGCAAAGGTACCACGCAAAAGGTATTGCGTGCAGGACTATGGTGGCAAACCATTCACAGAGACTTGAAGGAGTACTGCGAGAGATGCAATGCCTGTCAAAGGGTAGGTAAACCCAACAAAAGAGACGAGATGCCATTACGACCACAGGTAACATTGCAGGCATTCGATAAATGGGCAATAGAATTTGTAAGACCAATAAACCCACCAACAAAAAGAACAAGAGCAAGGTACATCATCACCGCAACAGAGTACGTAACAAGATGGGCTGAAGCAACACCAGTGAAGGATTACAGTGCAGAAACATCAACCCACTTCCTATTTGAACAAGTAATCACTCGATTTGGGTGCCCAAGAGTTTTGATGAGCGACCAAGGCACACACTTCATCAACAATACTATCAATGCCATGACTGAAGAGTTTGAAGTCCATCATCAGAAGGGCACACCATATCACCCACAGGCAAATGGCACATTAGAGGCATTTAACAAAATCTTGGGAGAATGCACTGACAAAGATCTGTAAGGTCAACAGGGATGATTGGGACCTCAAGATACCAACAATATTGTGGGCTTATAGGATTACATGCAAAAAGTTGACAGGGCACACGTCATTTAAACTGGTCTATGGCAAGGAAGCAATAGTGCCATTAGAATTTCTAGTACCAAGCTTGCGCGTAGCAGTAATTACACACATGACAGAACGAGGCGCAGTACAGGAGAGACTAAACTAGTTGATGACCATGGAGGAAGATCGGATCTTAATAGGATTCCACCACCAAGTTCAGAAAGCAAGAGACAAAGCTTGGCATGATAGACACATCAAGAAGAAAACTTTCAAGGAAGGAGATTTAGTATTGATGTACGACAACAAATCCTTTCAACACCCAAGAAAACTCAGAATGCATTGGTTAGGACCGCACGAGGTACAAACTGTCACATATGGAGGATTTGTACAGTTGAAAGACTTATCAGGCATAGAACTCAGAGGGATGATCAACGGGAGTCGACTGAAGATGTACAAGGATAGTTGACCACCCACCGCGCAGTAAAAAAAAATCCAGTATATTAAACAGTACCAACAGAGGTACAACGCATCGAAAGAAGAAAGAGCATGCATACCTAGGAACACAAACTTGATGAGGAAAAGGCTAAGGGCCAGTTCAAAAGGGAAACAATCGGGAAACAAAAAAATGACAAAAGCAGTACGAAACAACGGAGTTATGCAGAATTGAATGCCGAAAAGGACCGATGGGACGCCGCATTAATCGCACCAACTGGAGACGGCGAGGGAAAGTAATGGCAAGTACGAAGGAATCGGAGGTTCATTGAATCTGTCATAAAGGTAGTGTCTCCAACAAGCTTCATGTAATGCCCATACAAAACACGGATGTGGGAGCAAACAAGTTATTGCAAAACTGGAAAAGACAGAGAGTGAGAAAGCATACGAAGCACAAAGCGCAGCTCACAGAGGTTACAAAGACCATTGAAGTCAACAAACGCTCGACAATCACCACTATGGCACCACCAAAACAAGCAGAGTCGACCTAGACTGCACGACATTCCATAATTAGAACCAGGGCACAGGCACAATCTCAGGAAAGCGAACAACAGTCGCCGAAGGTCATTAATGTCGATGAAATCCCATCACCAGATACAACACCGGTGAACCCCACACCTGTGGTGGAAGAAACCCAATAACCAACGTCAGAGAGCATGAATGTAGATATGCCGATAGAGGCACAAGAGCAACATAACCAGTATGCAGAAACCCTTAAGGAGGCGCAACCAGAGAACACCGAAGCAACTCCGAGAGTCAATGGAATGACGACGAATCAAGAAACATTAGTTGAACCAGACGAATCTCAAACAACTGTGTCAGACCACCCACCGGAAGGAATAGTAGAAGATGTCACGGGTTGGCCAGAATGTTATTCCGAAGTACACACAATGGCCGCTGGAACCTCGAGCCAACCACTATCGAAGAAAGACAAGCAATAGGTACCTAGGTCACCTCGCAAACATTGGACGGACATGTACCATATTGGATCGGTACACATGGGGAGATGATCAGTTCGGACCTCCATGGGGCTGAAGAGCTCACCAGATGGATGCTGAGACCCCATCAGGGGGCAGAGACAGGACAAAGATGGTCAGAGGCTTTGCATCAGAGAAGAGGAGCATGTTCCACCAGAGGCACCCAGGCAGAGCTTGACCTAGGGGGGTTGTGCCTTCTCCATTGGAACGTTGACCTTGGGAGGCCCAGGACGTCACCCATGATGATCATGATGTCATCCAGCCTTGTGGACGTCTTGAGAGACAGATTTGGTAGTGTTGGCACCTGTGGTAGTTTGGAGAAGCCCAAGGAGGGCTAACGTTTTGCTTCAGGATGCTGCATTTGCCCTGGAAGGGGCTAACGTCACCCTTAAAGGGGCATGACGTCTCACTTTAGCTTGATTAGGTTTAAATTTTGAACATTTAATGTTAAACAGTATGATTTTAGGTATTTTGGCCTTGTCGGCCTTTTAATGACCTAAAAGTGAAAATAGGTCATGGTCTTGTATAAATTGAGGGTTTAAACCTTCATTTTAATCATCATCTTTCACTCACCACTTGGTGAGGTCTGAAATTTGCGCCCTATTCTATGGTTTTGGCTGAAATAGTTTGGCACACTTGTTGAAGGAGGATTTTCTTGGCATATTTTGGCATTTATTTTGGTGGAAGGTATTACAACTAGGGTTTGCTACTTGATTTCTTGGTTAAATGTAAGTAAATTTCTGCAAAACTTCTTAATTGAATGGTTGTAGTATTGTTTCTCTTGCATTTATGGTTATAATTTGCTGATTTAAACCCTAGGGGACAACCTCACATTGAAGGTCGTTGTCTCATGTGCCCATCAAGGTTTTAGCCATTTTTATTTCCTGAAATGAGATAGAGCCTTGCCTTAGCAACAGTTTACTCTTTCTAGCCTTTGTAGAAGAAGATTGAGCCTTGCCATAGCAACACTCAAATCTATCTTCTCCCATGCTAGCCGTTTTTCTTATTTAAAGCCGAGAAGGAGTAAACGCATCAAGGCCTAGTTCCCCTACACCTTGGTGAGCCGATTTTCCGTAGGGTTTGCCTGGTAAAGCCTCGCCATAGCAACATGTTGCCTGCAAAACCTCTTGTCTTAGTTTTATGCCACTTTTTGAGCTAGCCGTTTTTTCCATTGACTTAAGGAAGGAGGAGAGAGCATTGAGGCCTAGTTCCCCTACACCAAAGTGAGCCTCTCTCCCCTAGGGTTTTGTCCTTGAGGCCTTGCCATAACAACACTTCAAGGCTTGACCCTCTTGTCCTTAGTCATATTATTATCATTTGATCCTTTAGCTCTTGCGTCCTCCTGTTGACTCCATTTTCCCTAGGAACGCACTGATCTTAGCCTTAGTGTGATCTCAAAACAACTTCAAATACCTTTGATCAAACCCTAACCTTTCTAACCCTAGCTTAAGACTAACCTTGCTAACTTATTGTTGCCGTCATCTTTTGCTACAAACATCATTGTGCAACTAACATTTTACTTTTAAGCAATTGAATGGTTATTTAAGGCATTACCTAATGAAGTGTTAATTTGTTACATTGAATGCCAAGTTTCTTTAGCATTTATTGAAGAAGTGATCTTATAAATTGTTTCTATTGTACAAGCATTGACTTCGTCAATTTCTTATTGCTCCAATTGCTTATATATCAGATAGTCATTGATCATATGAAGTACTAACCAAGTGAGTAAGCTTGCATATATATATTTCTTGTTGCTTTGTCTTAGGAAGGTGCATCTCCTTTTGGTTATATTTCTCTTTATTGGTTGATTAGCCGGACTATCTGCTCGGAGGTGACTTGTGAGGGGGGAATTTATATCTTATCCTACAATCCTTTGCCTTCTCAAAACCCCAGGTCACCGGGGACGTCTCCCCTGGGCCTTACCTCCCTAAACAGAAAGAACCTTCCCATCGAGCTGACATTGAGTGGGATTGGTTCAGTTACACCAGTTTGGTATCCTTTCATCCATCTACTTTCCAAACTACAAATTGTGCGATAACAGTCCCTAATGAGACAAAGCAGCTAGAAGTACATCGACATATCAGTGCTTTCAGTAGAGCCATGGGTACCTTTGGAAAAAACCTAGCAAAGTTTGCAAGAGATGTGGACCAACTAGGTAAGCACTTCCAAAGTTTTTTTAAGTTTAGTTGTTTAAACTTTGAACTTCAAATACTTGATTTTCTAGCCAAAGTCATAATCTAATTTGTTCAACTAACTTTGTATTTGCAACACATTGGTGGGAGTGCTTCTAGATGTGAGTGAAATTGGTCTATCTTTGAGGGAATTCACATGAAGAAGAGAAATTGTTTGGAACAAAAAGGGTTAAATGATCTCATCTTCGTGTTGTACAACCTTCGGCTATGGCGCAACCATTTGCTAAACAAAAGACCTGATATAGGTCCCATTGCATTGGATGATATTGATCCAACTTCAGAATGGGTAGAGGAGTCTCACCCAACATAGTTTGATCCTGATAGAGATATGGATGACTTGGGTTTGGGTTTGGATTCAGTTCCACTAGGAGAAGTCGGATAAAACGAAGCACCAAGCATGGAATATGCAAGCACTAGTTGTGCAACTCGGGTAAATTGTGCTTTTGCTAGTGCCACTACTTCAGCTACTGCAGTGGAAGATGTTCCTGAGGAGTCCAAGGAGCCTGAAGACTCTAAGTCGATGGATCATTTTGTAGCTGGTATAGTTGCTGATGATGATCCCATTTCTAGCAGTGGTGATGAGTTTGATTATTGATCATGTTAATCAATGATATGTAGTAGATTAGTAGATTGTAGTTGTATGTTTTATGGACTGTAGAGGCCATTTAGAGCCTCACTGAGTATGTATTTTGTTGTTGATATGTATTGCACTTGGTGCGATTTTGATATATACACCCTTACATGGTATATAGATGAGCAAACTTTGCATATTTTGTCTCTAATGGTTTGGAATCATGGTTTGAAAGCTTTAAAATAATTTTTTTCATTAAAATTTAATTATTTAATGTATTTTTTCGTGAACCGAGTCATTGAAATCAAATCGGTCCAAGTCAATCCGAGTCTGAGTTGATAGGTGACCAAGTCAATGTCCGAGTTGATAAGTGACCAAGTCGATGTTCGGTTCCGAGTTTAAAAACTAAGCCTCTACCTTCATTATCACCCTATTTTTTGCTTAGTTAGTGTATACTTTAGTTACACTATCTTGTCCAACTTCTAACATTGTGCCTCAAAATTGAAGTGAAAAGATAACACGATTGAGAAAGAAAGTAATAATCAAATGAGCATTAATTTGTAACATTTCCCAACGTTTGTTTCTCTTGAATTCTTCTTGTTTTTATGTGTTCACATGACATCTACCTTCATTATCGCCCTATTTGTTGCTCAACAAGTGCATACAATAGCTATGAATTCTTTTCCAACTTCTAACATTTTGCCTCAAAATCTCAAGTGAACAGACTGCATGATTGAGAAAGAAAGGATCTTACCTCCGCTAATTTGTTGAAGTGTTTTTTCATGTATTGATACTCGACATTAATATCAAAATCAATTCCTTAAACTTTGATCAAAGGAAAAACATTCATACTAGGTTTGCACTCTTGGACACATTTTTTTTGTTTATTACTCTGGAATACATATCCCTAGGAAACCTGCGAAGTACTTCCCCTCAATCCGAGGACGGTACCCAGGATAAAACGGATTTGTCATACGCTTGAGGATTTTGCAACATAGGGCTCAAGGCCAATTACAACAATATACTTATTAAGAGCTCAATGTGTCACTTGTGGGAATTGAACTTGGGTGGGGAGGATAACAATCATTCCTCTTAACCACCAGAGCTAGATCCAATTGACATGACTCTTGGACAGATGTTTAAAAGTAATTGTTTACTAATTTTATATTCTTGGCTATATTGTTTCATCGGGTTTTTTTGATATCCTCATGTTGTGGGGGAAAATTTGTGCAGATGTTTGTTTACTTTTGATCTCTTGGACTCATTTCATCATGTATAGATCTAGTGATATTAGTTTGTATAATTGCACATAATTTATTTCAATGTTTCATTTTAGTAGTAGATGTACTTTTTGAATTCTTTCACCATTTTTCTATATGGTTGATGTTTCGTTTTTTGTTATTGATTAGACCATTCCATTGTGGGAAGGTGACTTTATTTTGGGGAGAGTTTTCAAAATTTTCACCAACCATAGAGGTAAGGATTTATTTTTCTCCTTGTTATCAATACATCTGAGTGTTAAAGTGTGTTATGCCTTTCCATTCAAACTAAAATATATTTATTTATTCTGTAATGCACATAAGATCTTTATGTGCTAGATGAGTAGGCTATGTAATTTTTAAACCTTTGCAGTGAAACAATGCATA
>WSFP011537543.1:0-11779 GCA_009831015.1 Picea engelmannii
AAATAAATATTTCAAACCATTGTGGTTTGTTCTTAGCTCAAACCTTTTCCCCAAGAGGTAGTGTCTCCAATTCCTCAGGGCATGCACTATGGCTTCCAACTCCAAATCATGAGTGAGATAGTTTCTTTCATGCTCCTTCAACTTCCTTGATTGATAACATATCACAAATCCATTTTGACTTAGGACTCCACCAAGTCCTTCATTACATGCATCTGTGCATACAATGGAATCTTCATTTTGGTTTGTAATCCTTAGTATTAGAGAACTTGTCAATAATTGTTTCAAATGTTGGAAACTCCTTTCACAGTATGACGTCCACTGAAAATTCATACCCTTTCTTTGAAAGGAAGTGATTGGGTGTGCTATATTTGAGAATCCTCCATTGAATCTCCTGTAGTAGCCCGTAAGGCCCACGAATGATCTGATATCTATCAAATTCTTTGGTGTTGACCATTCTTTAATGGCTTCTATCTTCTCAGGATCCATTGCTATCCCATCCTTTGAGATGATATGCCCCAAATAATGAATTTGATTCTGATAAAATGAGCACTTGCTCAATTTGGCATACATCTGATGCTCCCTTAATAATTGCAACACCATCCTCAAATGATGTTCATGCTCTTCCTCCGACTTAGAGTATATAAGAATGTAATCCAAAAAGAAAATGACAAACTTGTCTAAATATTCTCGAAAAACACCATTCATTAAGCACATGAAAATAGCTGGTGCATTTGACAACCCAAATGGCACCATTGTGAACTCATAATGACCATACCTTGTCCTGAAGGCAGTCTTGTTGATATATTCCTCCTTAATTATTACCTGATGGTATCCTGATCTGAGATCTATCTTTGAAAAAATCTTTGCATCCTTCAATTGATCAAAAGATCATCGATCCTTGGTAGATGATACTTTTTCTTTACAATCACTTTATTCAACTGTCTGAAATCAATGCACAATCTTAACGTTCCATATTTATTTTTCGCAAACAAGACTTGGGCACCCCAAGGTGATACACTTGGGTGTATATACACATTTTTCATAAGTTCTTCAAGCTTCATTTGCAACTCCTTCAATTCTGGTGTACTCATTCTGTAAGGAGTCTTTAATATGGGAGCTGCTCCTGGTGTCAAATTTATAGAAAAAACAATGTCTCTCTTTGGGGTTAGTCCTGTTACTTCCTTGAATACATATTCAAACTCTTTCAAGACTGCATAATCCTCCAAATTTGGCACCTTGTCTTTAGGTGTCTCCTCCATATGAGTTGCAAATATTTGACATCCTCTTCTATAACATTTCTTCATATGCAATGCTAAAATTTCTCTAACGGTTACTACCCTAGGAATTCCATGCACTTTTCTTTGGTTCCCTTCTTCATCCAAACAAGTGAATTCTTTGTTATGACAATCCAATATATCATGATGTGGGTCCAACCAATCCATCCCAATTAAACATTCATAGGAACCTAAAGGTAATATGTTCAAATCTTCCTTGGTGTCCAGTCCGTTCATGTCCATGAGACATGACTTAACCATCTCATTAACCCTTCTTTTGGTTCATGTAGCCAGCTGTACCAACCAAGATTTTCCATGCTTCCTTCTTAGCAATTGTAAACTTTCTACCATCTTAGGATCTATATAACTATGACTAGCTCCTGAATCAATTAAAATAACAATGGTTTGGTTGCTAATAATACCTTCCACTTCAATCATGTGTGACTGATATTCTGCTTGCTTGTTATCCAGGGCTACATAGATCCTTGGCACATTTCTGCCAATGTCCTCCACTGTTTCAGCTTGCTGTACATTATAAACAGTCCTTCCTTTTTCACCTCTGTGAGGACAATCTCTGAATATATGATCTCCTTTACAACCCCAACATTGAATAGGTGGTTGCCTTAGCCTTTGGCCTTCTGCCTCTATTGTTTTGGGATATTTAGGAGTTTGTGGTCCCTGTGAACTAGTTTTGATGAATGGTGGTTTAAATCCTTTCTTCCTCTGATCCACCTTGAACTTATTTTTGTCTTCCCAAGGTTTTTGGAAAGTTGGCCTTGCTTTTTGCTGATCATATAGACATTTAGCTCGCCTTATGGTCTCTTCCAATGTCTTGGGATCATCATACTGTATTTTTTCACTGATGAATGTTGGCAATCCACTCAAATACCTTTGAATTTTAACTATCTCACCCTTGATGAAAGAGACGTACTTCAACAGTTCTAGGAATCTTCTTTTATATTCATCTATGGTCATGTTTTCGAGCTTGAGTTCAAAGAATTCTTTCATTTTCTTGTCATAATATCTCTTAGTCAAGTATTTCTTCTCAAAATACTTCTTAAATTCCCTCCAAGTAATTCTCTTCTCTTTAATGTGTTGTACCTGCACAAGTTGATCCCACCACAAGGATGCATTTCCTTTGAGTTGATAGATGGCAATTCTACCCTCTGCATGAGAAGAATAATTGTGTAATTGAAAATACTTTCTCATGCCTAGAAACCATGTTTTTTCATATTCATCCTTCTTGTGCTCACCATCAAATGTAGGAGGTTTGATTTTGTTCATTTCTCCTCGTAGATCATCCACCCCATACCTCTTATGCTATCTGACAGGGGATGGACTTATGTTGCTACTTTCTCTTTTATTGGAATTCTTTGGGGAGTGATGGTGGTTTTTACTAACACTTCCTGATTTCTTTTTCTCACTCGAAGGTTTGTGACTTCCAGATTTGCTTGAGTCACTTTCTTTTTCCAATTTATTTTCTATTATGTTCATAATTTGCAATAACTTCTTGTTGAAGTCATCCTGATTCTCTTTGGCTCTCATAAGCCTTTCATTATCAACTTTATAGCTTTGAACATCCTTTTGAAAATTTTTAATGGTCTCTACCATATCCAGGTTTTCATCCCTTTTCTCTCCATGTCCATTGGAGTTTGTTCCTTCAATGTCCAAATGGATATTCATCCCTCTACTCTCATATTGTTGATTGTAATTTCCCCATCTCTCTTCCATTCCTATGGATTTGGTACTGATCTAATCTAATATAGTTGTTGTTAATTCTCCAAAATGTCCAGCCATTAAAACTTATTAGGTTAACTAAATCAACATCCATAAGAAATATGAGCTATTTCGACTCAATAAATATATCAGAATTATCTTTTCTGATTTCCTGGTGTTGCCACCATGAAAATTCTTCGACAAGACCCAAGTTTTTGAGAACTTTGTAAGAATTACATCATCACGCAAAGATACATTGGGCGAAAGGAAGTTTTCCAAAACCACTTTTTCATAATTTCCAATGTCACGTTCTTCAATACGTTAAATCCACCATTCATGGGATGGGTGATGGCTATTCAGATCACTCCGTCTCATTTGCTCGGTACATCACAGTCGTTTGAAGTTAGGTGAACGCTGCCATGTAACAAACTCAAAAAGTTTAATCATTTGAAATGGATTAGACGAGCATGGAAACCCATCATACTTGTGTGCAAGTCTGTCAGTGCTTCATGATTGAGGCTCTATAATTACCAACTCTTGGGTATGGAAGAATCATCTTATACATCAGTGAGCAGTCTCCAAATTGGTTCGAACTTCTCATCTCTGCAAAAGTGTTTCGATTCCCACACAACTGAGGCATATGGACCTAGTTAAATCCAATGGGACTGGTTATTCAGGAAACATGCTAAATTTTCCTGCGAGTACGAATGAAAAGGTAGTCACGTAGATACTGGTGACTAAATTTCACACAATACTTGTTACTGATTCGAGATTGGAAGTTAGGCTAAATCCAATCATGAGAGATCTAGTTATCAACAGACTAGATGATAACAATAAACAAAGTAAGCGACAGAAGAAAGGACCCATCGCTAAAGCAACTGAAAGTGTTGGAGAGAATCAACCGGTCTGGTTAGATTCTTTAAAGGAGGAGCTAGCTAAGATGAAATGAGCCCTCAAATAAAATTGAGCATATTTCAACGATTTTTGGACAGATGGTAGAAAAGGTAAGGAACTTCGGAGATGATAGACATGTTCTTGTACGGTCTCTTTAAATAGGGCAACTGCTATTTTGAATCATCCCCTTTTGTAATTTTGGATTTTAAATGAATATATAAGCATAGAAGCGGATTTTGTACTGCTTATGACAAGATTCTAACTGATGGTGATATGAATCTTGTTTCCTTTAATATTATGTGTCTTCTTGTAACTTATATTTCACTTTCAACTGTCTGCATAAAAATCAGAATTCAAATAACTCGCTTGAATCAATTTAAATAATACTTCAATGTAGTTGTGTATTCCTCTTTCTTTGAATAATATGTAAATTTTCTATTAAACTTAGGCTTGTCATCTTAATTAGCCTTTCAGATGATTTTTGCATACATTAAATTCAACCTGTGTTCCTTTATTTATCGTGCAAAGAGACTTTATAAGGTAAATCATGCTTCTTCACACCTGTATCTACTATACATTTCCTCTTCATCACACCAATAATTTGTGTGCACTACTTTTTCATTGTGTGCCAATATCCACTGTGCACTGTTTCTGTATCGCACTCAGATATTCCATATGCATTTCACTCTATGCATTGCACCATGCTAAAGTTCAATATGCCTTACCCCATACAATAATCTATATGCCCCATCGAATACTTTGTCACTACTACACAAAACGACCTGCATGCACCCATGCCTGCACTGTAGCGATACAACTCATACTCATATTGTGTGTGCACCAACAAAACTTCACTATGCCTTACCATACTACCCACACCATGTGCACCCTTACTATGTGTATGCACTCTACACAATGCTAAATTTAGCGCGTGCGTCCCTACATATTATTCTTCCACGTGATGGCTCAATTTTCCATGAACACAAATATACTGTATACCATACTGTAATCTCGTCTCCATTTGACTTGTTTGTCCCATTCAAGCTCAGTGTCGAAAAATGATGCTCTGATACCATACTGTAACATACCCTCGACCACCAATACGCTCGGGGAATGTCACTACTCAAACACGTAACTTAGTTCTGACAACATATTTTAACACCCCAATATTCAACTGAGCTATGTCACATAACTTTTTCTCTTCAAATACATATATATACACACATGAATACATACATATTGAACTTCATGCAATTAAACATATACATACAATGCTCTAGCAAAATCTTCACATATAAAGCATAAACAAACAACTGCATTATGTAAATATATGATTTTCAGGCTGAATTAATAGTAAACACAGACATGCAATGTACACAGGGGTATACCCTTAAACATACAGACAGTTATGATCACACATGCAATAAAACCCATAAAATAATACATAAATGACAATGCAACATGTAAATTCATCACATAAACAGTACTTATCTTGGTAGGAATGTCACCAACTGTGTGTAGACCATCCACCGACCTCCCAGCCTTAGACTACATTGTTCATCACTCTCAACAGTGAGTCACCCCCGAGCTGGGACTAGACTCCACCCGGGTAAGGGATTCCTAACCAGGCTAAAGGTACACAGTCAACTGGAAGGATTCCCTCTGAGGTGTTCACTTAACCATAGCCTACAACCTCTCCTTTCCCACATGCCTATCCCACCCAAGGAAGTGTGCACCTTCTCTCCTAAACAGTCCTTTGTCTGCCCCACTTTCCTTCCAGGACTTCAACAACAGGCCGAACCAGAAGTCTCAGAGTGTCGTAGCTGCAGTTTAACACCTTTAGGAAATTGATCCCCAACAATTATCTCACTCAGAGAATTTCTCATGGGCCTGACAACCCGCCTCTTCAATCCTGCTCCCAAGATGACAGGTACACCAATGGGAATGGTTATCGATCTGGTTTGGGTATGGTGGTAGGAAGATACGAGGATAGCTCAAGGACAGATAGAATGTATCCCCGGATATTGGTTCTCTGGTCGAAGGAAAAATGGTAAGATTCTCAGCAATTCTTCCACCCCTCTCTTCTCCCCCACAATGATTGATCCCACCAAAGGAGATAAGTCTTGACAATAAGTATGCATGTCTCCAACTTGACACTTGTAATGTTGGAAGCTACTCTGATACACTTGTCCCCTACTTTAGGACTTAGGATAAATTAATTATCCGTACTTTATGTTTTTAAGAAATATTAATATAATATTTATTTTTGGCTTTAAGCCCTCTAGCTTAGCCCTGTTCTTAACTTTAGTCCCTCCCTATCCCTATTTGGTGGAATCTAGTCCCCCTTCTCTTTTATCGTGGTTGGTCTATGTGCAACGATGTATTTTATATTAATCATGAGACATATACAAAATAGGCGCACTGGCCTTTAACATCTAGGTGCTCTGGCCTAATTCCAAAACATAAGCATTCCGGCTTATAATACTGGATCACCAGCCTATAATGCATATCATATACATAAAGGTTCGTTGAACTTAATATTACTCGCACTTTAGTTACTATGGGTGGTATCCGCTGATCTCAAGGTTGCGCACTCTTTAGTTACTACGCGCAGTATCCAGAAATGTGCACACTACATCACTTTACTGCATAGTATATGCACGCACTATGCCATGAAAGGTGTATTACAAAAATGATGTCTAAACAACTCACTAGCTTAAATATACTTGGATTACATTTTCATTTGGGTTCGATCGAGGGATATTACATTTACTATCGAGTGGGAGAGTAGGATCGACTGATAATGACATCAAATCGATCACTTGGGTGTCATTATCCAAGGGGAGAATGGGGTTGATAGGTGGAAATAGATCAACCACTTGGGTTTCACTCTCTAACGGGAGAGTGATATCGACCGAGGATGGGATCATATTGACCGCTGGGTAAACTGGTTCAACTAAGGACGTGACCAAATTGACTACATGATCAACCAGATTGACCGATGAAGGGGCCAGATTGATCATTCCATCAATGATAGGTGGGTCGAGAGTAAGTGTGTGATAAGAAGCTGGAAGCTAAGGCTGTGAAACAATCATGTCTTCTAGTAATTTTGAGGCTTCGTCCATACAAGGGAAAAGGTAAGTTTGGTGACTCCCTCTGCCTAACATGCACGGGAACTTGACTCTACTTTTCTTCTTCCCAATGATATCTTGAATAGTTGACGGGAGTTCATCAACATGTTGTTTAGAGGCTGATGACATGGGTTGGAGAGGGTGTGTAGACCAAGCTTCTATAACCTTGGATAGACCAGGGAAATCCTTAAGAAGATGTCTACCATTACAAAGCCTACAAGGGTACTTGGGCTTACGGGTTGTTTGGGTGATCTTGACACCATCAACACTCCCAAAATGATTATCAGTAACTGGTTGTTTTTCAACATGTCTGGTAGTGGTTGGAAGTTGGGACCCTTGTTTATTTTTCTTCTTCTTCTTATCCACCTTGTTACTAGCTTTAGAGCTTTCACTCGGTGAAGAAGATGAAATGGAAGAAGACCTCGCAAGTGAAGAAGGTGAAGAAGATCTTACTGGTGAAGAAGGTGAAGGATCAACATGAGTTTGATTCTCTTGGGGGGATGTGATTACAACTGAATCACTAGCTACATTTAGGATTACCTGAGTGGAAAACAACCATACTGGTAATCCAATTGTGAGACCTGGAAGGCTCAAAGTAGCGATGTGAGGAGGAACAATGTTTCCATAAGAAGGTAAAAAAAAGGTTCCCCTGGAAAAGGCGTTCCTTCATTGGTCATTCTGGGAACTGACACCATTAAATAAATATCCAATCTAGAGTCCACTAAGGAAAACAAGCAACACAGGCTAGAAATCTAGGAAGCAAACAAGCAAACAAAACCTTCTCACAATGAAATCACTAGTTCGTGATGAAATCCAACGTCGCGGGAACAATGTAAGAAGGGGCTGAGATAGAGTGGGTGGAAAAGTTATGTTGACGACCTTCTTAATGGGATTACACCCTAGTGCAATCTCCCACACATAAATGTGGGTATACCCTCCAAGGAGTCTGAGTGAGTTTGGCCAACATCGATTCTAGGTACTGTGAAGACTTGCCCCTCCATATTCATCTCATGTAAATACCCTAAAGAAACAAGCCACTAAGGGTACCAACTACAACAATGATGCCTGGGGAAAAAATCGACAACTTGATCCATGCACAAGGGCAGGGTATCTATTCCAAAATCAACTTGAAAGGCTTCCACTCATCATTGTGGGTATACCTTCAAGTGACCCCCATAATATGCACAATCTCTACACCAAGACCAACAAAGAAGAGTGAGTAACTCTTCCAGTCTTAATGCAACCTCGTGATTGACCCTTGTGTGAGAAGGGCTTCCAAGGACAAAATGTAGCAATTGGATTTCAACTCTCCCTATCACAAGATACTATTTTTGTTTGCAACTTTGGAAAGTTATGTTTCACACCTATTCCAAATCCCTACAATTAATATAATGTAGGTTTGCTACCAGAAAATATAAAAATGTCTAATCATTTTTTATAAGAACTTTATTTTAAGGCTATTGTTACTCAAGAGGAAAATGGCATGGACTAAATGATGTTTTGGCCTACTCTAAACAATCCAAAGAAATGAGAATGCAAATATTTCACTTCGATGAAAGCTATATTACGAGAAGGAGAAAACGTTTATCATTCCCATATGCACAATGTCCCAAAATTTATTAAACTCATCAATATCAATATTCTCAAGAAATGAGAAAAATAGACTATACACCAATACATGATTCGTGCCCCCCCCCCTCGACCATCGGGGGGAATTGTTTTAAGAATTTAAGACTAAAAATCATGCAATTTTGCTACTTCAAATGCAAGGATTCCCCCAATCTAATGCAAAGAAAGAAATAAGATTTTTGTTTCAAAGATGGCTAAAAGAAATAGCAAATCACTTCAAAACAAAAACAACCCAGACAAAGTTTCTCTTTTAACACAAGTTATTTAGAAAAAAAAAAAAAATTATTCTTTTCACTAAACAATTCTAAAGAAAAACAAGGCTTTGTAACTTAAAAGACACTCAAATCAAGAGACCAAATCTTTCAAAATAAAACAAAGAAAAGATGAATAAAAGAAGTTTCAAAGATGTCAAGAAGACTCTAAATAGATCATAATCAAACCCAAAAACTCACCCTAAAACCTAATCCAAGATCTGGGTAAGGAAAACAATCAAAAATAAATAAAAAATTCACAATCGCCACAGGCTGTAGACTAACGCAGTGCATCGATTCTTGATTTCCGTAGGCCAGAGAACCAATACAGAGTGGAAATGCCACACTGTGTTATTCTACAACCATCAAATGGTCACAAGAAGCCAGATCATCCTTCCAAAGGATTAAGAAAGCTTTGATTGAATCCCATGTTCTGGTTGGTCCAGACTATTCCAAAGAATTCATGATTTTCTCCTTTACCTCTGAGGAGACTATTGCTGCTATATTGATACAAAAGAATGAAGAAGGGAATGAACAACCCATAGCCTTCTTTAGAAAAGCACTCAAGGATGCTAAACTGAAATATGACATATTATAGAAGCAAGCCTATGCAGTAGTCAAAGCCTTAAGGCCTTCAAGGTGTATGTTCTGCAATCCAACATAATATCTTATATTCCTAAAGCAGTGTGAAGGAGATTATTTTCCATCCAGATAGTGAAGGGAAGACGGGCAAGTGGATATTCAAACTTTTAGAATATGACTTACACATAAATCCCACTAAGTTGATTAAGGGACAATGCCTTGTAAAACTGTTATATGATTCAAACTACAAAGCATTGGAATTACACCATACCTTTAACAAATCAGATGCTCCAATGATGAAGGTTGGGAAGGACACCATGCAGGTACTTGATCAATACTCTCTTTCACCCTGGTATAGAGATATTGTTTATTTTTTTCAGCACCTATAATGTCCACTAGAATTGGAGAAATCCAAAACTAGGTCTCTCAAATTGAAGGCTGTAAAGTTCTATACCATAAACTAGAATTTATATTGGAAAGACCCTGCTGGTATTTTGTTGAAATGTCTAGATGAAGATGAGTCAAAACATGTCATAAAAAATATGCATAGAGGAGCTTGTGGAGGACACCAACATTGAAAAACTATTGTTGGGCCTCATAAATGTCGTATTTTCATCCACCTTTTCCTTTATTATTGATTACATTCCATTGTCCCATTAACCTTTTATTATACCATTTCCATACATACATTTGGGTTTGACCTTATTATTATAAGTATATTTGTGATTAAATATTATAAATTAAAATATTTTCATTATATATCAAAGTTGGATGAGTTTGATGATGTGTGTAGGCATATTTGAAGATTTCAACAAAGTCAAAATACACCACCTATCCTCAAATTCGAATTACATATTCAAACTTGAAGATTTGAAAGAGAGAAGATCATGGAAGATTTGCTTGACATATCTTATCTAAGATATGTGAGAGATGTATGGATGATTTGAAGGGGTCATATATTGTCATAATGGGAAAGTAGTTGAGAGTGGTTGAGAGAATAGTGGATCTGTCATTATGACACTCATGTATATAAGAGAGTGTTCTCTCTTCATGAGATGGGATGCAATTCATAATTTAGTCTTGTAATTAGGAAAAGGAGATTCTTAGATTTGATTGTTTCATTGTTATTCTTTCATTCTTTGTCATTTGATTCTTGTAATATAATTTGAGATTGATTTATTGTGTGAGCTCACATATGTATTTTGTCATTCAACTCTTCACATGTTGTATTGCTTTGCTAGATTAATTTCCTGCTTTCCTAGTTAGTCTTTCAATTCTTTCCTAGATTAATTTCATTTCAGAAATTTGGATTAGATTACTTCTCCTTCATTCCTACATATATAGTGCATGTGCATCGTAAGCCTATGAAACTCGGATTGAAAAATTAAATAGTTGGGCAAGTACTACAATGGAATTAAACGACAATATTTCCCCCTAACATTTTGGCGCCGTTGTTGGGGAAGCATGATGGATTGAGGTTTAGTTTGAATTTTCATGCAAGTGTGATTAGTCATGCTATTAAATCTGAGGTGACATATGGGTAAGGGAATGTAGAGTGTGTTTCAATTCCCGCAAGTGTAAGTGTAGATTTCAATTCTTGCAAGTGTGGTAGTATAAATTTCAATTTCTGCAATTTTAATTTTTGCAATTGTGAAGAGGTTTTCATGTGTTTCAGCAAGTGTGATTTTCAGTTTTTTTTTATTTTTATTTTGATTTAGGTGTTGTAAGAACCCCTTTTTCATCATGATTTAACAATGAGTGTAAGATTGGAACTACTCATTCAAATCCTCACAAAAGTCAGGATCTCCTCTTCTCTAGAAGAGGAGATCTTGACAACAATTAAAGATTCAAATACTCCTTCAGAAACACATGAAGATTCAACATATGAAGAACCCTACATATTTGATGACGAACAATCATTCAAGCAGGAGATTGAGAAAGATGAAGAGGAGTTACAACAAGATCTGAGCGAGGAAAAACATGCCTATGAAATCATTATCGAGCAATGGTTCCAGGTAAGTACTATATTAGATCCATTTTTTATTTTTATTTAATAAGTTTGCAGTTACAACAACTAGATTTATTCACTCTCGAATATTTCCATTATTCATTTGAAAAATTACCACTGAACATATTGTTGTTACTATAACGTGAATGGCTTCACTGGAAATTTGCCTACACGTAACTAATTTTTAATTTCTAATTAGTATAGAGTAGGTAGGATTTTATTTTCATCTTTGTTTTGTTTTAGAATAAGTATGCTCTCCTCCGCACTTCGAGCGATCGCGAGGATAAGAAAATA
>WSFP011537544.1:0-11779 GCA_009831015.1 Picea engelmannii
TGATTAAAAGATGGTTCGATTCTAATTCTGCTTCTGATAGGAATTTTGAAGTAGGCGATCTCATCTTAAAATGGGACAAACCACACGAAGGAAAGGGTGAGCACACTAAATTTCAAAACTTATGGCTTGGGCCATTTTTAATTTCTGAAAAGTTGGGTCCTAGTTATTTTCGATTGCAGAATCTTGAAGGGCAGCTTGACACCTATCCGGTGAATGGCCAAGCCCTGAAAAGATACCTTGCTTGATAACTACCCTTGTATATGATGTAAATATTTCATTTTTGTTTGCATTTTCATTTTCTTTCTGTTTTGATTTTGATTTGAATTTATCAGTTTGTGTTTTTGAAAAATACACATACCTGTACACTGATCTATTCAGACAAAGACGATAGAAAATTTCTTCGCTGAAATAACTTCTGAAAATTTTGTACAAACATCAATGATATATTCTTGAAGTTGATATCTGTGTTGGAAAATTTTGTTGTTTGAAAGAAGTTTACTGATTTCAATCTCTGAGCAAAGCTTGTCAAGATCATCTATTATCTTTTTACGCTGTCCCTTTTCCGTAAAGGAATGACTCAAAAGATGTCTCCCTGTCGTAGGAAGTTGTTTGTAAATAAAACATCTCTGGAGCTAAATAAAGGACAGTGCTAAAAAATTCTGATGAGGTCTAAAAAATATGTTTTCAGCGTCACTCCGCTCAACCATATATCTATAAAAGAAAAACAAAATAAATTATGAATAAGAGCTGTGGGAAGTGCTTGTAAACCCGTCGGGATACTGAACAGGTCTGCTGACAGCGGGTAAATGCATGCATGGGGCCAAGACAACTTCGTCAGGGTACTGAACAGGCCCGCTAGTAGCGAAGCAATGTTGGGTACATGAAAATCTGTAAAAAATAAACCTCCTTAATGTCCTTTATTCTGATCTAGAACTTCTTGATAGGATACAGATCTTAGAGTGGGTTAAATGGAAACCCTGTCGAGGCTATGGACGCCTGCTGGCAGCAGTGGCTATGCCAACAGTATTGGAGATTTTATCTTTAATATCGTGACTTGCTAATATTAATAGTGTTATTATTTTTCATCTTTTGAAACACTGCTGGAAAAGATGGTTAATGATGATGTTTGTACGATTTTCTGGTTGTTATTTTTAAGTTGAAATTATCTTTGCTGTCTTAATCTGAATTGGTACCTTTTGCAGAGATAACTTCTTCTACCAGTGTGTCTCCATTGTTGGCAGCCGATTCACCTTCTTTTATGATCCCATGAGCTGCCTACACCTATGTCTTGCAAACATCAAGTTTTCATCGCATTTTTCAAATAGACGACATTTTCATTTCTTGCGACATTTACACTCTTATTTTCATTTTGTTTTCACGACTGTAAGCGTGAAAGCTTCTCCTTTCGAGGTCACATTTCAATCACTATCTGAACTGTCATGATCTTTTTATCGATATGCCTACAATGCTTATCTTTTGTTTATCGTTATGTGGCTGGAAGAACTTTCGAGCTATGCTCATTGGACATTCTTATATTGATTGTATAACTTGGTTTTATTGAGTTTGTAAGGCATTGAACATTTGGATTTACATTTTTTTTTTATGACTTGCCTGATCATTGATTCTATGAAAATGCATAGGGGTTATGATTAATGTTTTCTATATATATATGATATAATCCTTATGTTAATATTCTTATAACTTTTGTCTTGTCAACTACATGAATACCGTTTGGCACCTTGGCTAAACTTTTGATTATATGCATTGGCGCATAGTTGATTTTGGGCTTTGATTTATATGTTGGATGTTTGAACACTATGGCCTAATGTTTGCGCGCATTGGTATACACATTTCATTTCATTAGTTGTACACATGACTTAATGTTGAACTACTATTATGGAGTGACCAGCTATGAAAATTGGTGGTTGTACTTGGATAATGAATATTATGCATGGCAGACTCCACCACCTTCGCATGCGTGCATTTATGCTTATCCCTTTTGGCTCGTTCATTGTTGTTGGTTTGGGTAGCTCTGTTACTGTGTGTGTTGGTGAATTTGAACCCTTCCCTTACCATGCATTTGGCTCCATGGCCCCAGTCGTGCGAGTTGAACCCAATGGAAACCAGACCATGTTAATGTTTGACAATGCCCGGCAAGATTTGAAAGACAGTGGATGGCTTGCCTTCGTGAAACGATTCGAGGGTTTTAACTTTTGTGTAGCACGACAATTTTCCATGACCTTCGATGGCTGTCGAGCCAAGGTAGGTGATATACAGTTAGAGATTGATGAGCAGTTTATCAGCTCAGCTACGGGGTTACCTACTTCATGACAGCATTGGTTTAAGAATTGCAAGGTCGAGGAAGTGTCGTGGACATTGTTGTTTCTATCCTGCAAAGTCACCTCTTGTGACAACGGTATGCCTATCTCTACACTTAAACTACGATGGCACGATACTTTGATGATAATCAAAAAGTTTGTGACCTGCAAAGGTTGATACAGACTTGTGTTCCTTTACCACCTGCGTCTGCTGATGATTTTTATAGGGTATCCTCTAAACATGCCTTTCTATTTTCATCGGAGCCTGTATAAGATGTCTAAAAAGTTTAAGAGGCACAAGGCTGACAACAGCCTGTTTCATCATGGGCTTATTAAGCTCATCGTTGTTTATCATTTGAGTTTGTTGGGTGATAGATGGAGGGCTTTCATCGCCCGTAATGGCTTTGAGGACACCGAACCTTTATAGGTTGATAAACCTATGGTAATTGAAACCAAGGCTGAACCACCTCTACCCTTACACCTCCTACTGCCTAAACCCTCGGCAAACCCTCCTAATGACTTACCCGACACTGTAACTAAGAGTGCAGAGGCCATTAAAAAGCCTATGAGCAAAAATCCCAAGGCAAAAATTACTGCAAATGGCAAAGGGAAAAGGAATGCCCGACTCATTTCGAGAATGGCCAGAAACAAACCAAAACCCTCTGTCGAGTCAAACCCTATCATCCTAAGTGAGGATTTCGATTATGATATTGAGCATTTTCTGGCCAGCGAATACCACTACTCGCAAGGTTTATGTCACGAACCCCCTTATGATTTTGTATCAAACCTACCCCCTGCCTAAAGGACAACCCTAACTACCCGGGTATTAAATTGCCTTGTGAAACCCTCGGTCATTTGAACAAACCCTCGAAACCCACACAGTCACCCTGTGACCAATGCAATTCATGGTTAGAGTGATATTATATTGATGTTCTGATACTCCAATCAAGGATTCAATCACTAGAAGACCATATTGCAGTGCTAACCAGTCAAAAGGCCAAGCTCCAAGTGACAGATAAAAAGAAAAAGACAACCGGCTCCATCCTGTTCAAAAACGTGGAATCAGCCACGGTTGTTGTAAATTCCAAGTTGGCATAACCAAGCAGCCTCGTCGCTACACAGGTATGGTTTTGACATCGTTTTGTTTTGTAAATAATCTAGTTTGCTATATTGATTTGAATTCATCTTTTAAACAGCTTGGTCACTGATCCAAATGCTTCTGTCATTTGGTGATCATCCTGTACATAGCTTCGTTTTGATTAAAATAGAAAGAATTTCGATTTGATATATGATTTGCTCATATATTTTTATGGTTATTCGTTTGGATTTCATTTACTAAGTTTGTCTGAGTGAAAAAATGAAAGTAATGGTGTGTTTCCAATTCAAATTGTTTTGTATCTACTCTGCATAGCAAGTTTTATGCTCAATTTAGAACATGATTTTTCTCAGATTCGATTTTGTTATCCTTGGTATGCTATGATTGGTAAATGTTTTTGGGAGGATACTTGTTACGATGCTGTGTCATGTGATGTTATATCTTTGATTGTTTCCAAGTTAAGGATGACAACTCTGTTTCTTTGATGAAAAAAATACGCTCAAATAACATTCGCGCCCAAATCGGGAAATAAATCCGAATCATAACAACTATGTGAAAATCTTAGCTAATCGATTCGCTCTTATTCTAATATGGCAAGTTTTTCCTATGAGTCGAGTTCATATTATAATTGATGCTCTGTATTTTAAATTTGTGAAATGAATTGGTCAAACCCAGTTGTGATTTGTTTGATTGGAACGATTTCGTTTTGATCAAAGTTGACCAATACTATTTGCCCAATTTACGAATTCTATTGTCTATCATCTGAGTCGGCTATGATTTTATTTGAATTTTCACACCACTTTGAATTGATCTATTCATGGAATGAATCGTGTGCTGTCCCAACATAGTCACGATGATTGGAAAATGATCTTGTCGTTGACAAGGTAGCGTAATATTTGCTGACCATTTGTTTTGATTATAATTGATTTCACAACTGTTGGATTCGATTGGTTTTGGAACGAATTGATTGACTGTGCTATTTTTACCAAATCTGGTTACCATCCGTTTGAATGAAATGAGTTTGATAGAGATCAAAACAAATGATCGAAATCTATAACGAACTCTGTTTGATTGATACTGTTACGATTTTGATTAATCTTGTTATGGTTTGAATTCACTCACAGCCTAAATCGCTTGCTATATAGTTATCGTAATTTGAAAATAATCATGTTCGATGTGATTATTTCTCCTGTTGATGTGTTTGCGATTTGTGTTATTTTCAATTGAATATCAAAACGATCTCATAACTGATAGATTCGATTTGTTGGGTGACGATTACGATGTTATTCCATATGATTTCATTTACCCGATTTATGACAATAATCGAAATAGAGTATTTCTATCTTTGTATTCGGTTAAATGATGTGGATCATGTTTGAGTTCATAATGGGATAACGGTTTCAATTTATGATTCATTCTCAAATAATTGTTGGATGTCAATTAAATGGATTTTTTTAAAAGATTTGAATTAATTTCAATTCTGATTCTGTATCTTATTTTAGACTAGCTACAGAATCAGATGATTCTGTAGCTAAGTCTATAGAATTAGATTTTTATTGTTTTATTAATAAAATATCTCTCTAACTGGTCATTTTTGGTCCATTTCAGGTGAGTTCGAAATTGCATGGGATTTGATGGATAGTTTAGAGGATATTTGGATGTTTTAGTTTCATTTTAATTTTCTAGTTTAGGCAACTTTGGGATATCTCCCAGATTTCATGTAAACAGTTTTATAACTTCCACAAGGAGTTTTTACCCTGTGGAAAACCTTTAAATACTTATTATTTTTTGTAATAATGATCATCCTCGCTTGTGGGAGAACCAGGATAATGGATATCTAATAGAGACTGAGACAGAAATTGATGTTCTGCTACAACTTTAGCTTTTCATAATATCAATATTTTGTTTCATGTTTATGTTTATCAATTTGCATTTGGTTAATGACTACTTTAGCTATCTTAGTCTTTTGCAAATGATATGATTTAATTAATATGATCCATATCTTATTTCTTCCAGTATTTAAAAACATAGCAATCACTTGATTCAGTTTGTGAATGACGGATTTCTCTTCTTCATTAATTGGATTATTAAGTATAAGTTTTTGCATAACAGGTTTACCTAATTGCAGAGATTTATAAATCATATAATTGTTATGATTTTTATGTCTTGTTTGTCCTGTAAACAAACTTAAAGAGCATCATAGCTTATTGTTTACGAGAAGCTTCTGGATTATTTGGTGCGAGTTTCCTTCCTCCGATCTGCTAATACAGTCATCATACACAGGGCAAATCTAGAGCATATTTCTAGGTTAGTTTGCAAGTATTTTCATTGATTTGATTAGATATATTTCTAGTTTAGATGAGTGATTTATTGTAGTTATTTTTCTGTTTTATTTCTTGTTCATAAAACCATAAAAAATAAAAAATATCTCTTACTGTCTTAGGGCAGATTGCAAACGAGTTTTTTCAGGTTTTAATTAAATCTGTAAATTGTCAATATTGTATATTTTGTGAATAAGTTATATTGCAGATAGTAATTAGAAAATCAATTAGAGTTAGTATAGTAGTAATTAGTAGATTATATATATAGAATAATTAGATTAGTTTAGTTTGTTTTAATAATTAGTTTTAGTTTAGTTTGTTTAGTAGTTAGTTTTAATTAGATTAGTTTATTAGTTAGTTTTGTTTATTGTTAGTTAGTTTAGTTTGTTTTATTTAGTTTTAGTTAGATTAGTTGGTTTAGATTAGTTTTCTTTTTGTTTTCTTAGGACCTTAGATCGGATAACAGAGCCACTAAACCCGTCAGGGTGGGTCATTCCAAACGGCTTGGGTTATTAGACAACCCCGGACCGGTTCCACTCTCTCAGTTGACGTACGGTCGATTTTGCCCGTCAACAAGTGGTGTCGACATTAATCAATCCAAAGGGCATTTTTCGATAAGAGTAGGTGCCCCATGGAGTGCGGAAGGTAGTTTTAAGTTGATCTGGAGGAGACATTAGGACTTGGTTGTACCCTGAGAAACCATACAATAAGGATAGCCTCTCAAAACCAGATACCTGTTGAAGGATCTGTTCCATGGGTGGGACAGGATAGTTGTCTTTATCAGACACTCTATTAAGGTTTCGAAAATCGACGCATAGTCGGATTTCCCCACTTTTCTTCCAGACAGGGACAAGGTTAGAAACCCATTGAGTGTACCTAACAAGAAAAATTATCTTAGCATTCAGGAGTTTATTTAATTCTTTTTTGATGGTTGGTTCGAGCTTAGGGTGCATTTTTCTTAATTTCTGTTGAAAGGGTGAGGTTTGGGGTTTCATAGGAATGACGTGTTGTATGATGTTAGAGTCAAAAGTTTTAAGGTCATCATACGTCCACGCAAAGACATCTTTAAATTCTTTAAACAATTTAATAAATGAAGCTTTTTCTTGTTGAGAACACCCCAACCCTACATTAACGCACTGCGGATTTTCATTAGTTCCTAAGTTTACTTTTTCATATGATAACGAGGAACTATTGGTTTTACAGTTGACCGATTTTTTGAATTTATCTTGAAAATCATAAAATTTCTCTAATCTAACTACAGATTTAGGGATTGAATTTACCATGTCCAATGATGATTCAGGAGTTCTCGGATCTAGTATTACCATGAAATCACGCAAATTGTCGTCGTGAGTGCATTTGTCTATGACGATGCCTTGAAAAGTTTCTTCCATGTGCAAAAAGATAATAATCTGCTGATCATCGTTGAAGACTCTCCAGTTCGTGATGTTGTCGGGGACTGATGGTATGAAAAACAGTTCAATGGAGAATGCGTCTGGGGAAAATCCTTCTGCAGGAAAGAGTTTAGAAGCTACATTAGCTAATAGATCAGATTCAGAGTTATTCAACCTAGGAATAGAATTTATATTGAAAGAAGAAAATTTATTCATTAAATTCCATACCTCGGATTGGTAGCTTTTAAGATGCAGAGATGGACAGTGGATAGAATCCCTTACCTGTCTGACCACGATTTTGGAATCGCCAAAGACAACCAAGTTTTGAATGTTCATATCTAAAGCTTTTTTGAGGCCCTGTAGTAAAGCCTCATATTCTGCTATGTTATTAGTACATTCAAATTATAGCCTACATGCAATCAATGATTTGTTACCTGCCGGATCGATAATAACTCAGCCTACACCAGCTCCTTCTTTGGATTTTGACCCGTCAAAATAAAGAGACCAAACTTGATTTTTACCGGGTACATGAGACCGTTGTGTAGAAGCTGCTGGCTGCACATATGCTACAATCTCAGACTGTTGTTCTGGGTTGGTGACAACTGAAGCCTTGGCCAAGAAATTGCCGAAAAAGGTATCCATTCCTTGTATTTCAGGTGAATCGACAGAAGGTGTAAATGGTTCATTGGGATCGTTCAAATATGTGACCGTGAACTTAAGGTAGCGTTCACGATTTACCTTGATCTTGTTTGGCTTGCCGTTCTCTGGAAGCCATAGGTGAGACCAATCTGTCGTGAAATAGATGTGTAGCTGCTCCAACCAGTCCCTGCTTAAAAACAGACCATACACTTCTGGAATATCCACAACAATAATATCAATAACTTGATGAACCTTAGGGTTAGACGATAATCTTATAAGCACATTTATTAATTCGCCTATAACTTTAACACTGATTCGATCAAGTTGTATGGTTTTTAAAGTGGATGGTTCAACTTCAGCGTTAATCTTCTAACACACAGACCATGGCATCACATTGGATGATGCTCCTGAGTCTACCATACAATTGTGCACGTTTCTATTAAAGATTTCAAAAGTTAATAAAAATGGAGGTACATTTTTGCGAGTACTTAGGGTGGTAGTTTGTGGCTTTTTACTCGCAGTTTCTAAAACTACTTTATCTACATTATTTACATTATTTACATTACTTACAGGAAGGCTTCCTTTCTCTTGAGGATCAAGATTATTTTTAGTAGAAGTCTTTTGAGGAACTTTGTTCTGAACAACCTTGTTACCACTTGAATTACCATTTATGCCATTCTCTGAGATATTTTGTAACATTTTTTGTAACAGAAATGGAAATTTAAATAACTCATAAACAGAAATGTTAGCCCTTAACTTTTTAAGATCTTCAACTAAATCGTAATCTAAGTTGGGGTTTACATGGCTCTGTTTAGTCTCAGCTGGTTTAGATTGCTTTGGAGGTGAAGTCGTAGTATTTTCGGCAAAAATTTTGTTTGTTGTCTTACTCCTAGTATTATAGGGATGGACTGTCTCGAAGTTAGCTTGAAAGATGCTACCCGAGAAGTGTCTAAAAATGTTTGGAGAAGACTCTTCTTCTTGAATTGTCTCTTGTTCAACAACCTCCTCAGGAATCTCAGGAGGCATCAAGTTATCCTGGGTTTCTAGAATTGTTTGAAGGGAGTATTGCAGACTTTCTAGATTAAGGCCCTCAGTAATTGGATTAGGTCGGTTGGTGGGAAAAGGTTTCCTGAACGGGGGTTTGTAAAGCCCTTTTCTCGAGGAAGCTTCTTCGGTCATCTTTTTTAAATATATAACTTGATTTGACAGTTTTTGAACGACTTTAGTTAAGTTTTCTAAATCAAAACTTTCAGGTTGTGTTTTACTTTGAGTAGGTCTAGGGAGGATTTCGATCTTCTTTTTGGAAGATGAACTAGTTTTTGTTTCGTTGCTAGTAGCGTCTTTTAGGCTAAGTATGTCTTTTTCAATCTGGCTGGCCTCCTCAAAGGCCTCTAACAATGTGGCTTTCTTAGATCGTTTAACCCAAATAGCTATACTTTGATGCAAGGCTTTAGTATAGTATGCTATGATAAGATTCTCGGCAGGCATGGAATCTGTAGGGATTCGGTTCTTAAGTGTTAAGAATCTTTGATTAAAATCTTTAACTTTCTCTTTTTGGTTCATTCTTAAGTTAGAAATCTCCATGACTAGGACTTCTGGAGGCTTACCGTCTCCAAATTTTTCCAAAAAGCATGACTCGAATTTCTCCCAAGACGCGATGGTATGGGGTTGTTGGGAAAAGTACCATGTAGATGCATTTCCCTCGAAAGTATAGGGGAACAACTTAAAGACTACGTCTTCATGCTCGACATTGCAGAGTCTTATGGCTAACATAAACTTTTTAATGTGATCTTCAACGATTTGTTTTGAGTCAGGGTCAAAATTGGGAAGCCACTTCTCCAGATGTTTGGGTAAGGGATGTTGATCTCCGGGTACAGCTACCACATCCTGGTCGAGCCAAGGTCTAGCAGGGTTGTTCTGGTTGGCCATTGGTGTAGTCGGTGTGGAAGGCTGAGAAGTGGAACTGCCTTCGTCCAAAGAGTCTTCTCCCGAAGAAGAAGGGGATGATGGAGGTGGTGAGGGTGGTATCCTGGATCCTCCTGCAGCAGGAGTGAGGATTGGATCTGTAGGATTCATAGTGAGGTTAGTGCCTCCGAGTTGTTCTCTGATATGAGAGAAATCTAAAGGTTGGTCCAACGGGCAGTTTGGTTGCCTCAAATGGGCTAAGGCACTATGTGTTCTTATGAGAGATTGGTGAACAATCTCTTGTATGTCACCACCTGTAGGATTAGGGGTTATTGGTGTTGTAGGAAAATCTGCCTGCGGACAAGTAGATCGACCTCTAGGGCTTGACCTTAACCCTAGACAGAAAAGTGCTTATCATGGACACTGAATTTCTTTCGAATCTATCTAAGCTTAATGCATGAGAAGGGAGAGTAACATAAGTACCTCTTAACCGACGTTTGTCCCTGCACGCTCTGAGTTGCGCTCCAATCTTTTGCTCCTCGCTGAGGTCTGTGGACAAAAAAAGATACGACCACTTCCTACTCTATTGACATTAGCTTGAAAACAGATCTATCACTGAATGATAAGTTCATGTAATCATCAGAAACAAACTAGAAAGAAACAGGCCAAGCGTGTCATATTAATGAGAATAACGACAACAGTACTTACAATCATAGATGCGAATGTGACAGCTTCGTCAGTTCCTCTGCATCTAACCCTTGCCTAAACGATCCACAACCTGGATGACAACAGCTTCAATGATTTCTCTACTTCGGCTGACTGCAAATTTCCTCCAAGATCATAAGTTTCACATATTCAGTTCCTCCTCCTCACTTATGGGATCATAAGTTTGGTGTGATTCTTCTCTGCAAATCCTTACCTATGAGATCATAGGTTTGACATCATTCTCCAATTTGCATTCCCCTTTCACCATTAGAAAGGTTTCTTATATAGCCTTGGAGAGGCTCAACAATCTTGATATATCCTTGGGGAGGTTGAGGATTTGCCTCCTTCAGTTGAGGATCTGCCCTAGGATCATGGCTTGATCAGGGATTCGAGCTCAACTGCCTTCCAAGAATGAAAAGACGCTTCCCCCATTCATCTCAACAGCTCAACAACTTCCTAGAATAGGTAGCGCTCCCTCAAAAGGGCCATCAGAGCGTTGTAGCGCCCCTTAGTAAGCTTTAGGGTGCGCCAGCGCTCTCAAAATCTATAACGCTCCCTCAAAAGGGCCTGGGAGCGTTATAACGCTCCCTGACAGTGTATGGGGGAGCGCCGGCGCTCCGAGATAGTGTAAGGGGGAGCGCTCCTCTCCAAAACTCAGTTTTTTGGGTGCTTTCAGGTGGAAAAAGGTTTGCAAGCTTGTTGGCTCATTTCTCCTCTTCCAAATCAGATGTTTGAGGTGTTTCAAGTGTCTTTCTCATGTAGTTATGGGCACGACATAGGCATCATGGCAACATGCTTTGTTTTGACACTTGTGACACTTGTGAGCAACATACAACACTTGCGACCTTGTGAGAAAAATGCGACACTTGCGACCTTTGCAATGACGACACTTGCGACACTATCAAAGTGAGTAATTTTGATGTGTAACAGATTGCCCCCCAAAGTATGACGTTAGAAGATAGGAACTGATAACTGAAATACTTTGTAGATTCTCAAGCAAGGGTATAGACTCGGAGAACCTGACGGAAGCTGCACACAAACATCCAACAAATATCATGACATATATCAAAACCCAAGGTAGGCATACCTATGCTTGGGTGATCAAGACTTGCAAGATATGGCCGCCATAAAATACACTGCGGATCCATAATTGTATTGATAGAAGAGTATAGCCACCAAAGATACAATGTGGATCTATACTGTAGTGACTCAAACCGATCGTAGCCACGAAGAATACATAGTGGATCTACGAAATGATAATACATAGCCACGAAAAATACAAAGTGGATCTATGTAGCAGTGCATGTGACATTGTCCAATAGAACTCCTTCGCAACCTGGGCGAAGCATATATCAAAGTGATGGCTCAACCCAGGGTCTTCATACCAATCCCAATATGGCACAA
>ML899359.1:0-11779 GCA_009831015.1 Picea engelmannii
TCTTCGGCCCCTTTAATCCAAAGTCAAATCAAAAGGCCTATATTCTCATTGAAACAGACTACATGACCAAATGGGTAGAGGTGGATGCTTTAACAAATGCAATGGAAGAAGTAGTCATCAAATTCCTTTTCAAATTGTTTGTACGGTATGGACTACCCAGAGAAGTAATCACTGATGGAGGGTCACAATTTACAGGCCATAGAATCACCTCCACCCTGGAAAACTATCACATTAAGCATAGAGTTACTTCTCCATACCACCCACAGGAAAATGGACAAGTCAAAAGCACCAATAAGGTTCTAGAAGCGATCCTAATGAATACTGTCTCAACAAACCGATAGAATTGGGCTACTGAGCTCCCCAATGCCTTATGGGCTTATCATACAACCTGGCGTAACACTACTGGATACTCTCCTTACCACCTAGTCTATGGTAAATAACCCATATTCCCAATCGAATTCGAGATCAAGACCCTAAGAATGGCCTAGGAAATTGGACTAAATCTTACAGAAGCACATAAACGACGCCTTCAACAACTCAACGAATTTGATGAAGCACGTTTGACTGTTGTGGACCGCACAACTATTATTCAACAACCGAGAGCAACCTGACATGACAAACATATCAAGAAAAAATCATTCAAGAAAGGCGACTGGGTGCTTCTCTATGATTCCGGATTTCAGGACTTTCCTGGGAAATTATAGACATGATGGCTAGGGCTGTATGAAATTAATGGAGTCCATGATAATGGCACGATTACTTTGAGCACCATTGATGGGTCTGAACCACCCTTTCTGGTCAATGGACACCGGCTGCGACTTTAGCACCAGCCACCCTCAAAAGATTCTTTCTATCAAGAAGTAAGTAAAGACCCTATTGTGCAGATTATGGCTGGCTGGGAAGGTAACCCAACCACCCCAACCCCATAAATAATGTATTTTGTTTATACTATACATAACTGTACATATTTTTCCAACCGAGTGGTTAGTTTTTATTTATTGTATGAAATGTCATTTAGGAAGAAGGAACCAAGACATATAACTACAATTCGCACCTTTTTCCATTCCATACTCCCGTTTTGTCTCATCACACAAACTTTGTCTTTTACATGTTCATAATGATGCTATTACTTTTCGTGCTCCTGTTGTTCCTTTTCGAATGGAACAACTGCTATTCCTTTTCGCATGCCTGCTGTTCCTTTTTTCGAGCGCCCGCTGTTCCTTTTTGAACGGAACAACTTTTGTTCCTTTTCGCGTGCATGATGTTCCCTTTTTGAACGAAACAACTGTTGTTCCTTTTTGCGTGCTTGTTGTTCCTTTTTCTGAACAGAACAATTGTTGTTCCTTTTTCATGCGCTTGCTGTTCCCTTTTTGAACGAAACAACTGCTGTTCTTTTTTTTCGCGCGCCTGCTGTTCACTTTTTGAACATAACAACTGTTGTTCCTTTTCGCGCACCCGCTGTTCCTTTTTTTGTGTGCATGTTGTTCCTTTTTTCACGTGCCTGCTGTTCCTTTTTGAACAGAACAACTGTTGTTCCTTTTTGCACACCTACTGTTCCCTTTTTGAACGGAACAACTGTTGTTCCTTTTCGTGTGCTTGTTGTTCCTTTTTCTGAACAGAACAACTGCTGTTCCTTTTTCACGTGCATGCTATTCCCTTTTTGAATGGAACAACTGATATTCTTTTTTTTCGCGCGCCTGCTATTCCCTTTTTGAATAAAACACCTGTTGTTCCTTTTCGTGCACCTGCTGTTCCTTTTTGAACATAACAACTGTTGTTCCTTTTCGCGCGCCTGCTGTTCCCTTTTGAACGGAACAAATACTTTTCCTTTTCACACGCTTGTTGTTCCTTTTTCTGAACAGAACAACTGTTGTTCCTTTTTGAACATAATGCTTGTTGTTTCTTTTTGAACAAAACAACTATTGTTCCCCTCCTTTACTATTGAAATGCTAACCATTTCTCCGTAGTGTCACTTTCATCAAATAATTTTCACCAGCACTACTTCTAATTGTCATTTCAACGATATGTCATTATTTTGTGGATGCTCCCTCACACCTTATCAAAATTTTTTTGTGGAATAATCTCTTCGAAATATCGTAAACCTCGTTCATAATCAATCGACACCATAATTTGTTTCTTTCCCCCATATATACCAAAATATACCTGAATGATATTTTTCCCCTATATTATAAGGAGTCTTTAGCACACTTTTACTTGGCATCCCTATACTTCCTTATACCATCCCTCACTCTTAAAGAGTAGACGAGACTTCCTAAATAACCATTAAAAAAAAAAAAAACAAAAAAAAACCATATATATATATAATAAAATTTTCCCATAAAGAATGGGGGGTCTCATTACGAGCCAACCTACCACGATCACAGGATACTAACGAAAGTGACATTTCCACTATGGCTACCACACCAGGGCAATGGCCTTTGACACTTTTTTGTCAAAGGACAAGAGGTCTCATCACGAGATGGCTTGTTCACTTACGTTACAATATATTGAGTGGAATTATCATCATCTTGCTACTAAACTAGGATAATGGTCTTCTTGGGAAAGGCAATTCAAATATTTATTAAGGAAAGTCTAAAAAAAATAAAAAATAAAAACGTAATAAAAATCTTTTTTTTTCTCATAAAAGAATGGGGGGTCTCATCACGAGCCAACCTACCACGATCATAGGATAATAACGAAAGTGACATTCCCACTATGGCTACCACACCATGGAAATGACCTTTTACACCTTCTTGTCAAAGGACAAGAGGTCTCATCATGAGTTGGCTTGTTCACTTACGTTACAATCTAGTGAGTGGCATTATCATCATCTGGCTACCAAACCAGGATAATGGTATTGTTTTGAAAAAATGAGATGATTTGTAGGTTTATGAAGGATATAGGCTTATCTATGGGTTAAAAGGAAACCCTTCTGAGGCTATGGATGCCTGCGGGTAGCAATGGCTCTGCCTCTAGTATGGAAAACTATCTCAAAAATACCAAGTTTCTCCGTGTATTTGGATCTCCTTTACTCAAATAATGGGGCTATCATATCTGGTATGTTCAATCACTCACGAAAGTAACAATATTATGCCATGTGGAATATTAAAAAAATATGAACGGATTTACTTTATTTTTTATTGATTTATCCATAATTTTTTTTTTACATAGGTGTTTTTGCATTTCAATTTCCACATATCAAATAGACTATCGTAAATGATTTTTATTTTTGGTTGCACATGTTTTTTTTGAGAATTATATATAATTATCCCCCATCGGTGGTGGCAGCACAATCATTACCTCTCACCCAAAATTACTTGCACTCATTACTCCTGCCTACACTGACGGTCAAGGATGACCTCTACATTAATGAGGGGAGTGGATGCTTGACACACTTTCTGATTAAATGAAATGATTGTAATAAATTCAAAACCCACACCTTTATACATTTGTTGTCGTTGATATTTTTTATTTCTGGTAATTCTTTCTCCAAAGCTAGTCTAACCAAATTTGCAAATAGGAACGACAGTCGTTCTTTATTTTTCACAAAAAAATGGGTGGCAAAACTGTGCACAGAGAGCCGACATTACTCCAGGTTACAAAACAGGCAAGAGAAATCCTACATCACCTAGGGTGGACTGAATACTTCAACCACTTGCAAGGAGATGACACAAATGTCACACTGGAATTCTTTCAAAATCTACAAGGAGAAATCTCTACAGTGCAGGGTATACGAATACCAATTACCCCAGAAATTATAGTAGAGGTCACATGCCTCTCTAACACAGGAATTCAATGGACAGGGAAATACACAAAGTTGAAGGAAGTTGTGGATTCCTTCACAGAACCTGGGGAGGAATTGGACAAAAAAGGAAAGGGACTTAACCCCAGTACCCTCAGTGAACCATGGAAGGAACTAGCAGGGATAGTTCAGTGGTATATCACCTGTGATGGGCGATACGATGTAATTCAACCCCGCCATATTAAATTGCTGGTATCCTTGAAGCAATGATTAGTACTCAACCTTCCTTTATTTCTAGATACCATATTACATGAGGCCTCTTTAAGGACACAAAAGTCCAAAGATCATGTTACGGTTATTAGCCACCATAAACTAGTTAAATTGATAGTGGATAAAGAACTGATTCAAACTCAGTTGACTTGGGAGAATCTGACTAAGGCCAATAG
This sequence comes from Picea engelmannii, assembly GCA_009831015.1. Lineage (NCBI taxonomy): Eukaryota > Viridiplantae > Streptophyta > Pinopsida > Pinales > Pinaceae > Picea > Picea engelmannii. Next base: position 4,189 of record ML899359.1, read on the forward strand.
ACCTCCACAACTGGAGCAGGAAACCACCACCCAAAGGGAAATTCCATTGCCTCAAACTGAAGTTGAAGAAGTCCCTACTCAAATTACTGAGGCTCAGACCTCACAGACATAGGCAGCAACAAAAATGAAAAAGAGAACAATGGCTGCTCCTAGATCCCCCACTAGAACAAGGAAGAGAAGTAGACAAACTTAGGAAATGACTAAAGCAATTTAGGATGCAACATAGCACCCTGAAGAACTTCAGAATGTCATGGAACAACCTCTACATGAAAATGTTCAAGAAATTGAACAAGCAGAGCATACAACACAAAAGGGTGATCAAGGAGACACCCTACCTGCATTAAAGCACCTGACAATTTTTTTTTTGAGAATCTATGAGATAGAAATAGCTCAGGTTCTGGGGAACTTAGGAACCTCAACTGACAGAGGTAAAAATAATCTGGAAAAATACCTAGAACCAGGCTCCTCTTCAAAACCTGCTGAAGACTTTCCTGACACTAAATGTCCTTTCCAGATGACACAACACAGGAGGAATTTATTTTTGAATAAAGAAACTCCCTTGAACATATAGAGAACTTGGAAGAAACATAGGGACAACCCTCTATTGGCCAGAATGAAGAAGACCCTAAGGTCCCTCACAAACAAAAATCAGACAAAAGACAGAAACAAATTAGGAAATTCAAGAAAGAGAATAAATTGGTGAAGAAAAAGGCTAAAAGGGATGAAGTATTAAAACAAAAGGTGGGAAAACTCAAGAGGATTATTAAAGAATTGAGAAAACAGTTAGAACTAGCAGACAAAATTCACAGAAGAAATAAAAACAAGAGGGGCAGAGTGCAAGGAAGAAACTCTCTTCCTAAGCAAGAAGCTAGTACAAATGCTATAGGAATACAAACTGATCTTGAGGAATTACTTGTAGAGGAAGCAACAACACATGATGAAGATGTACTTCCTGTAGAAGCACAAAAGATGGTTGATGCTGAGGTACAGATAGATACTATGGTTTTGGAGGAGATAGATCAACTCTTTGAGCAAGATGCCATTATTAAGAGGCTGGAGGAAGACTTAATATAGTCTCAACAAAATCTGATTCAAAGCAGAGATGAACTAATGACTATGATAGAACAGTCTCAGGAACAGAGCACTATTATGGATAGGATGAAAGCAAAGATTGCACAAACCCAACAAGTATTAATGCAATCCAGAGAAGAAATGACTGCACATCAAACATCCCAATCTCAGGCACAAGATGCCATCATTGATAAGATAAAAGAAGAATTGGGACAATCCCAACAAGTATTGGCTCAACGCCAAGATGAAATGGTCACTAAGGATGAACATCAAAAGTTTGTTAAACAACTAGCAGATATGACAACAACAAAAGGTGAGACTTATGCTGAGCTCACTAGAGCCCAAGAGAAGATAAGCAAAATGCAAACTCAGATGGAAAAATATTTGGAGAAAATTAAAGACATCTGTGATGTCTACTCTGATGCCCTCAGTTGCAGGGCCCCTGCCACTAATTATGCTTTATTCCTACTGGAACGGTATCTATTTTTGAGAGTAAAGGCTATCAGAGCAGGAAAAGCCATATCATTTACTACTGTAGCCGAATTTATTTCATGATTCAAGGATCAGGATGAGAAGGTACAATACCTTCTGTGTGAATTATACTTCCACAATTTCATTTTGGAAGAGGAGAGAGCAGACAATCCTGGCCCCTTCATAGGGGACATACAATTCCAGGCATTCCTGTCCTTTACCAGGAACTAGGTCAAATGGGGTAAGATTCACAAATTATTTATAATGAGGGAAATTGGGATAGATCTTTGGATCAGAGGAGAGCCTCCAAAATCCTTCCCATCCATCATGTGACAAAATACATTCATGAAAAGGAAGAGGGTCACAGACTCATTAGCTCCTATCCAATTATAGGTCATATGTTCAGGTATCACATACTTCAACGAATTTAAAGAAGAATCTCTTATTGCTTCTAAGGTAAGATGGGATGCATCCTCTGATGAGGTTAAAAATAGAGAGCCCTTTAGGTTTAGGATTACTCTAGGAAGAAGGGCCTTCTTGGATTGGATGTAGGTACAATCTCCCTCTTATCTGGTTTCCTCCAGAAAGTTACCAGAGGGATTATCAAATTAATAAAAAGAGACAGGAAGCTGCTTTTGATGAAATCAAAAGAAGCAATGGTTTCAGGAGACCTAGTGAACCCACTTTTCCTCCCTACAGTATAACTTCTTTACATGAAAGATTCTAGCTTGCATGAGGACATGCAAGAAGGTAAGCTGGGGGGTATGTTGGGTTACGAAAAATGTATAAATATCTCCCTTTTGTCCATAGTTTATGATATCATTTTGATTGAATTTTCAAATAATTAGGGATAAATAGGAAAGCACATGATTAATATGTCTCTTAGAGTTGTTATTGAAGTTTTATTAAATAGATTCTAAATTATGATTGGAATGGTTTGATTTTGCTGCATAATTGGATAAAATAACTGTCAAAGATAACCAAAGAGATTTGGGTATGCACGAGCTATTGGGAGTTGAAGACTTTTTAGGCGCAAAGCAGTTTTTGAGATAATCAATTCTCTATGATGTAACTTTATAATACTAAAGAAATCCTGAGGATATTTCAATCCTCAGGATAACTTGATTTACCCAGACTATTGTAATATATAAGAGGGTAATAGGTTCAAAAAGGGGGAGGTGAAATCACATTTTTAGGGTTCGGAATAGAGAATTTCTCTGTGCAAGCAGTTGTTGTAAATGTTTCACCAGTTATGAAATCAATGAAAGTTTTGAGTGTTTCTATCATCCCTACGTTTTGAGTTTCTCATAGAAGTACTTTTGAAGACCAAGGGCCCAGTATGAAGAAGCTACTGTCTCGTTTTGTAATTGTATCAGTTCAAAGTTTGATTTATATTTTTTGATTCAAATCTCTTTTAATTGCATGAATGTATCAATGAATTGATGATTGTTTGCAGAAGACAAGAATTTCCCTTAAGTATTCATGATTGTTGTTATGATTTCCATTTCTGAAGTTATCGCTTGATAGTTCCTCACATTTTCATCTGCGTTTTTCCTTTTCCTTAGATTTATAGTTGTTGTTCCTTTTGGTTAAAGTTACATTAGCTGCTCCTTTCAGTTAAAGTTACGATAGTTGTTCCTTTCGGTAAAAGTTACATTAGCTATCCCTTTCGATTGGAACACAGTTGTTGTTTCTTTCTACAGATAGAATAATTCGCTATTTCCTTTCGAGTAATTAGAATTCATGATTGATAGATTAATTTTGCAAGTCCTTTCTTAGATTCAATTACTTCTTTGTAGTTAAGTGAATTCAATAGATTAATTAGTTCCTTTTTACAACATTTTAGTAAGTTGATTTCAATTCAATTAGTTCTCAAAATATTTGGTGAACATTTGAGGAACTTAATAGTTGATGAACTAAGTTTGGCTTAGCTACACGATTTTAGGCTACCTGCATAAACTTTGCCGATATTCTTGAGATAAAAGATGAATCTCCGGGTTGATAAATTAATGTTAAACTAAGGTTGTTTTTAAGACATCTTTAGAGCCCAACAGTCTGAAGTATCTTTTTGAACAACTGACCTTGAATGCTAGGAAAATAAGATGGATGGAATTTTTAAGTGAATATGACTTCGATATCAAGCATATCAAAGGAAAGGGGAATAAAGTTTCCGATGCGCTTAGTAGAAGAGTGCATCTCATGGATGCTACTGCTTTCAGTATGCATCAGTCAGACTTGAAGAGAAAATTTTTAGATGGTCTTGTTATAGATCAACATTACCTACAGGTAAAGGAAAACTTATAGCAAGGAAATGTACAATAGAAAATAAAGGAGTATGAGATAAAGAAATACAGATTACTCATGCATAAAAATAGAATCTATGTTCCTAGTTACGAAGAACTGAGGAATTTGGTACTGAAGGAAATGCATGATGTTCCTTATGCTGGACATCTCGGTTACCAAAAAAAAATTACAACAGTAAGAAGCTAGTTCTTTTGGCCGGGAATGAAGATGGATGTTGCTGATTACATTGCTCAATGTATGGAATGTTAGAAGGTGAAGGGTGAGCATAGGCACCCAACAGGTTTTCTGCATCCATTGCCAATCCCAAAGAAGAAATGGGAAGTGATAACCATGGATTTCATCATAGGATTACCCAGAATGAATAAGCAACATGATTCAATCATGGTGGTGGTTTTCAAATTAACAAAGGATGCTCATTTTGTTCCTGTGAATAAAACATATACAATGACTAATATTGCGTAAATTTTCATGAAGGAAATTGCTAGGTTGCATGGGATACCTAGGACAATCATATTGGATAGAGATACGAAGTTTACCTCCAATTTTTGGAGGGTATTGTTTAAAGGATTTGGCACAAATATAAACTTTAGCACCACGTATCATCCCCAGATAGATGGGAAAACAGAGAGGGTCAATTGAATAATTGAAGACATGCTAAGAATGTATGTGATGGATAAGCCATCTAAGTGGGAAGATTACTTACACTTGGTTGAGTTTGCATATAATAATGGGTATCAAGATTCATTGAGAATGAGCCCATTTGAAGCATTGTATGGTAGGAAATGCAATACTCCAGTGAGCTGGGACAACCCAACAGATAGAGTGGTACTTGGGCCGGAGTTTCTCAAGGACATGGAAGACCAAGTGGTTAAGATCAAGCATAATTTAAAGGCAACTCAGGATAGACATAAAGTTTATGCTGAAAAGAACATGACATCTAGAGAATTTAAAGTAGGGGAGCATGTACTTTTGAAAGTGAATCCCAAGAAAATCTCTTTGAAATTGGGTAGTTGTACAAAGATGACAACCAGATTCTATGGTCCATTTGAAATATTGGACAAAATAGGGCCAGTTGCATACATGCTTGCATTTCCTGCTTCCATGAATGTTTATAATGTATTTCATGTATCTTTACTAAAGAAATATGTACATGACCCTAACCATGTTATTGATTGGCATATGATTCAGGTAGAGATGGAGGGAGACTTTCAGGTTCAGCCAGTGCAGGTATTAGAAAGAAAGGTCAAAATTCTCCAGAATCAAGTTATAGAGCTGGTAAAAGTTCACTGGACCTGCTATGGTCCTGAAGATGCTAATTGGGAGCATGAAGATACCATGTGGGTAGAGTACCCACAACTCTTTGAATAAATTTGAGATTTTGATCTCTATTTTGTATATGCACTGAGGACAGTGCCAAGATAAGGGGGAGGGGATGTAACATCCTGGATTTTGAACCCCCATTTTAAAATAATGTATTGTTACAATGCTGAGAGGCATGAGTGCCCAAAAAATTATTAAAGGGCCAGTATGCCCAATAAATGTAATTTTTTGATAATTATTAATAATAAACACATCGTTGGCTGCTAGATGGACAAGGACTAGAGTTATAGGGGACTATAATTCCACAAGAGAGGGGGCTTGAGAGGATAAGTGTTTATTCCTATGTTAACTACCCTTTTTGCCTAAGGGAGGGGTTCCGTTACATGAGATTCTTGGGGAAGCTAGGAGGTTCTTGATTCCCCACGAAGTTACTTAAACCCACCTCTTGTCCGATGGGGGGTTCAACTGATATCTTGTTCGTTGATTCCCTGTTCATACCATTCTTTCCCTCATCAAATTTCATGCACCCACTTACCCATTCATTAATCCATCTTCATCCGTGTCTTGGCTTAGGGAAAGGGAACCAAAATGCTGAAGATTAGCCACGAGATAGTTGGATGTAATGGTCGCTGGTGCAATCCAGCCATGACCTAGGGATTGCATGTCTGAGATGTGTTGGCCTGTGCCCTGTTTTGTTCACGACTACGAGTCCTGAGAGTTCCATCATTGATATTCTAAACCAATTGTGCTGGAGGCCCTGGAAAAAGGAGAAGGACTGCTTGAGGGACTGCATGGCAGAGAAGGGTGGAGGTCTGTTCTCTTGGGGTGGTACTGGCTAGGTGGAAGAGAGTTTGGTACTTGGATTTTTTTGGGTGCTAGGAAACCTGTGAGAGCTTGAGAGATGACTAGTTTGGTAGCTTGAGTACACTCTGGAACCGTCCTTATGGATTCATAGCCCTGGCTCAGGGGTGAAATTGTTATTGATATTTGGAGCGGTGGTGTCTACGGTTGGGTGGAACGTCCTTGGTATGCAGCCAGTTGGTGTCACCTTTTTATAAATATAAGTGATCTCTATTGTAATATTATTATCTATATATGAATGTATTCCATTGTGTAATATAATTATCGTTTAACTAAATCTTAGATTATGCATGCTCGTTGGATATTGTTGTGCATGTCGTTAAAGTATTTTCTTTTATGCATCCTTAAATTTTAAAAAGATATCAGTAAAAGAATATGAAGTCCAAGGGTGGGCTTGAAGGTAGCATACCCCAGCCTGTGGGTGGCTGGGTATATTACATGTTGGTTGGTTTCGTGATCTGGGGCATTTCTCTAACTTCTTCCCTTTTGCTGACTTTGACAAGGTTATCAAAATGTACGTGACCCATTATTCTGTGCCATAACCAAATTTTATCTTCCTTTCCTAGGAAACACTTTTCATTTCCAATTTCACTTAATACATATATGTTTCTTGAAGTTCTCGTAGTTGTTGCAATCAATTTTTCTGAACCTTCTTTTTTTATCTCGCACTTTTGTGAATTGAAAGTAAATTTATGAACTTGGTCACACATTTGACTCACACTTAGAATATTATGTTTCATATCTTCTACTAGTAGAACATTTTATGCCTTGGTATTCTTGTTCCCAATTTTGACTGTTCATTTTCCAATGATTTTAGCTGAATCATCATTCCCGAAGGAGACTGATCCATCTCTTTCCTTTCTTAATGTAATAAACTTGTCTCTATCACCTTTCATGTGTTTTGAACAACCATTGTCAACATACCGACCATGTTTCTTCTTCTTAGCTTATAGAGTGAGTGTGCATTCTTCATTTCTATACTGATTATGATTTCTTATCCATGTCCTTTTCTGAGGTTCCTGTCTGTGATTTTTGTTGTTCTGTTGTGGTTCTCTAGGAGGGACTGTCATTCTGCAATCTTTGGCCATGTGTCCAAAGTTGTTACATTTGTAGAATTCCACTTAAGTGCTCAAAGATTCAAACCTGTTGTAACTTCTTCTCTGTGTTTCACTAGGCCTTCTTGGATAACCCTTTTGTGTATGACTTTCAAAGTTGTTTATGTTCTTGTTGTTAGCTCTGCAATTCACTACTTTATGTCCAAAATTATTACATGCATAACATAAACCAAAAAACATAGTTTGATACATGTGAGTTGAAGATCTTATGAAAGGAGGTACTCTTATGAATCCTTCTTCTTCCTCAGGACTATCTATTTCTGTCATTTGTTGATTCTTAAGTCTGAATCTTCTCCGTGGAGGAGTGCCCCTGTAATTTTCTTTGTAGAACTTCCTATCCCCTTTGATTGTTTCTGCATAGATTTTTGGATATGTTTCTTGTTCTGTTGTTTTGGATCTTGATCCCTTTTTTGTCTGATTGTATCCAAATCTGGACTTGTCATGATGAG
>WSFP011537561.1:0-11779 GCA_009831015.1 Picea engelmannii
GAAATAAGATTTTGCATAATCAAGCTAAGTAGAAAAATGCCTACAAAGCAACAAACTAGATGAAGATCAAATAAAGGAAGCGACACCACTTTGTCAATTGGGTCTAGCCTGGGAAGTTGAGAGGAGTGTCATCCTCCCCACCAATCTTTGGAGCAATTCCAGCAATAAAACAATTGTGGGCAACAAGAAGACTATTGGGGTCTTCATTATCTTCAATGGCAAGCTTTCTTTGTTATTTTTGCAATGGTCGTGGCCTAAACATGTAGATTTTCGCAACTGACATATTGTAAGCATCTATTTTGGTGAAACTACATATTATATTTTGTACCCAACATTTTGGGTGAATACTTCACCCATCATCAGGGACAAAACAACTATGAAAAATATAGAGACCAATCACAACAAAGAAAAGAGGGAGACTCATTGCAACAAAGCTATAAGATTTTGCACAATCAAGCTAAGTAGATAAATGCCTACAAAGCAACAAACTAAATGAAGATCAAATAAAGGAATCGACACCACTTTGTCAATTGGGTCTAGCTTGGGCAGTTGAGAGTGTCATCCTCCCCACCCTGAATCAATTCCTCTAGAGCAGTTGAGAGTGTCATCCTCCCCACCTCGTAGATGAGTACCACTAACCACCTTGTAACTGAGGACCACTAACCTATAGGAATCAGGCATAGCCAACTCATTAATAATGGAAAGATAAGGTTAGAGACAATATCATTAAATGTCCACTAAGACAAGTTAATTACCAAAGTGGACAATACACACCAATGTTCCCACTTAAGTTTGACTTACAAGGCATGAACAAAATAAATGTAGACTTTGGCCAAGTAAATATTATGCCAACATCCCCCTTAATATGCAATGGGCAAGATGTGGTACCAAAAATTGGCCAAATATTTCGAAATTATCCATTTCAAAATTAGGTAGGGATTACAAATGATTGGTCTTGGAAACATCAACTTGACCATACTACCATAGCAAGGTGCAAAACAATGTTGGAAGTAGAGTCCTTCAAAATCGTAGACTCCACAAAACCAAAAGAAGCTTCACACAAACCGGTATTGGGCAAAGTAAACTAGGGTTTGCATGATTAAGTATAGGCACAAGCGATCAAGAGCGAGAGTTGAAATCCCATAAAGCTACAAAATACACTCCTCGAAAAATGACATAAAAGATGGAAATGTCGAAGCCAAGAGTGATTTGATGAAATCACAGACTAGTGTCAAAGATCAACAAGAGGGCTCCAATTAATGTGTTGACACTGAAGAGGATATGTCACAGATGGCAAAAAATTAACCACAACCAACATAAGTGCTCCAAGCACTAAAAAAAGGTGTTTCAAACACACACCAAAATTGCCTACATATGATCATAATAGAAGCAACATAGGAATAAGCATTGTCAAGAGAAGACTGCATAATGATCAAATGATGATGACGAAAAAGGTTCAAGTGGGCACAACGTGTGTGCACTGTAAGGGGCCCACGAGAGCAACTAACAAGTTCTTCATCAAGGTACTCCGAAAAATCTCTTAATAGGAAGTCTTACAACTAATCATTGGAAAGGTTATTAAACAAGCTTCACAACGCAATTGATGGAACCAAAATTAGAGTCTATATGCTAAAATATGGCCAAAAGGGGGCAAAGACTTCATGAAATACATTGAAAAAATAGTCCAATGAAATAATCTTTCGCACTTGAGGGAAAAAAAAGATCTCAAAAAGGTGAACAAAGGGTGGCGTGCAACCAGTCATTGGAAAGCCATCTAAATGCTCTCCAAACTACAAAAGATGACATTGAAAAGTGATTATGTTTGAAGAAGTTATGGTAAAAAGATTGCAAATACCTCTTGAGATATAAAATTGCTTTTTTAATGGTTCAAAAGCAATAAGCCCCTTTTGTTTTGACAAGGATCACATGGTTTAAACCAATTAGCTATGAGAAGGTGATCTCAAACAAAATGAAATATAACTAACTTCCATATAACATTAGAAAAAGAAAAAAATTATATTGTGGAATTATCTCTCTCCTTTACAATAAAACACAAAGCATGATCGTTGTATACCTCCATCTTCACTTGATCTAATCCCAAGTTACAAGGCATCAAATCAAAAACCATCTAAACCCATTATAGATCCCGAGATGTTGAAGGTAGCCATCCTCCTTTTTGCACTAAAGATGAAGCACGAAAATGGGAAAAAAAATTTAAAGGTAAGAATGCAAAGATGGTGGTGATCCTTCCATTACAAAGCTCAAATCTAAGGTAGACTTGCCTCAAATCATGCACAAGAGTTGTGCAAAGGAGCATATCGTCATAGCCTAAGGAAGAATTTCGTTGTAGGGCATGCATAGTAGATGCAAACACAAATTGTGCATGAAAGGGTACTAGTCGGAGATCTTAATGCAAGTTATGCCCATTAAACAAAACACAACTCACAGGCCTTGAGCTACAAGAAATGCTCACATCTCAAGTTGAACAAATCGAGCTATGAACAAATATAGCATTGTCTTAAGGAGCCACTAAACAAAATGTGAAAAAATTGTAGAGCAACAAAAGGGAAACCCATGCATGAGAGGGTACTAGTCGCAAATCTTAATGCAAGTCATGCCCGAGAAACAAAACACAACCCACGGGCCTTGAACTACAGGAAATGCTCACATCTCAAGTTCAACAAATCGAGCTACAAACAAATATAGCATTGTGTAAAAGAGCCACTAAACAAAATGTGAAAAAACCGCAGAGCAGCAAAAGGGAAACTCGTGCTAAGAACACCCACACAAAGAAGGGATGTCCTTTAAACACGGAACTTGGTCGCAAGCCAAACAAATTGACACTGTGTATTTGAGATAGCTTCTCAAAGTTTGAGCACATAATTGAATGAACATGAGAAAGAGAACAAATATCCTCCAAGAGATGCTAACGGCAAGAGAAATCTTGTTGTCTACAACTACTATAAAGATCATTCTCTCAATGGCATGTAGTTGTTCAAACTAGGGTTGGTGGGAGGACCAATCGCCATCCCAGAAAAAACAAGCCTCAAAATTACAAAGGCGCACTTAATGAGATGTGCATCAAAACATACACGACCATTGTAGCAAAAGAAAAACTTGAGTTCAAAAGTCTGCCACACATAGAAAAACTGCATGCGTCCAAAATACTTTCTCCAAAGCATTCACTAGCAAATCACACAAGCAAATAGAAGGAATGGTGAGATCTACAAAATATTGCAAACCTCCGAAAAAAGCCCAATCAAATCATGAGCAAATCAACAAGCTCACGATATTAAACCTTGATATCACCATATCACCAAAACTCTCATAGACTAGAGTTGGACTGGTTGACTCTTGCCTAAAATCAACTTGCCAAAAACACGCTAGTCTCACTTCATTGAACCAAGGTTTCACATGCAACATTTTACTTCATACCCAATCATGGAGCTTTGATACCATGTAACATTTTGCATATTCAAGCAAAGTAGATAAATGCCTACAAAACCACAAACTAGATGTAAGATCAAATAAGGAAGTGACACCACATGTATAGTGGAAAAAACATCGAAGAGAAAAACTCCACTGTAAAGTTGACATGGTATTAGTGTGTGCCACACATTGTAGAGGCACATGATCCCATTATAGAGGGATTAGACATAACCAAGTCATTAACGCCTCTAGCGTTCCCATTATATAAGGATTCCACATAACCAAGTCATTAATGCCTCTGACTACCTCATAGATCAGGAGCACTAACCACCTTAGTATTGAGGACCACTAACCTACCATGTAAGATTTTGGATATTCAAGCAAAGTAGATAAATTCCTACAAAGCCACAAACTAGATGTCAAATCAAATAAGGAAGAAACACCACATGTATAGTGGAAAAAACCTCAAAGAGAAAAACTCCACTGTAAAGTTGACATAGTATCAGTGTGTGCCACACATTGCAATGGTACATGATCACATTATATAGGGATTAGACATAACCAAGTCATTAAGGCCTCTAACGATCCCATTATATAAGGATTAAACATAACCAAGTCATTAATGCCTCTAACGACTTCATAGATGAGGAGCACTAACCACCTCAGTATCGAGGACCACTAACCTACTACCCACCTCATTAATGTGGAGAAGATAAGCTTATGTACAAATGGCAATCTCCACTAAGACAAGATTAACTACCAAAGTGGATCGTTCACGCCAACAAGAGAAAGGGTGAAGTGTGCCCCTTAATTATAGGGTGCAAAAATATAATATGCAGTTTCACCAAAACACATGCTTACAACATCCACGGCCTCTCAAAGCAGTGTTTGTCCTACTCCAAGACCTATTAAATCAAGAAAGCAGAATTATTATTATCCTCTTTGGAGGTATGTGAAAAAAGTTGTACATATTCAAAGGGGCTCTTGGGAATGGGAATGCAATCTCTTGTCACAAGCTCTACAAGGACTCTTTACAAGAGTGAAGACACATCTTCTATATGAATGGGGAAATGGTGTTGATGCTTGTGGAGTAACAGCAAACCCAAATGAATGGGTCAAGTATGAAAAGGAGCATAAGGATGTTCATAAGCTTAAAAAATTGGAGAACCCAACTAGGTAGTTCAAGTTGTACTCTAGCGGTCGTAGAGGAGCCAAGTATTGTCCAAAAAGCTAAGGAGAAAAGAGAGATGCAACAAGAATCCTCAAACCTCCAAGCACAACTCAAGATAGCAAATTGGTAAAAATGTTGAATGTCAAGGGAGGGATGAAGCTTAGACAAGAGTGGCAAGGGCCATTTATGCATGTGGAATCCTATCTAATGTGGTTTGGGCTCCCTATTGATAGGACTTGGTATGGGCAATTGACGCATCCTCTCAAGGTTTCAAGGGGCCAAAAAACTAAAAGGTCCAAACATTAGTCAAAAATTAGAGGCGGCTTATTGAGGATGTTATCAATTCATTCTTCATGCAATAGCTTAGGGGTTGTATATTATCTCGGATGGGTAGATAGATATGAGGCATAGACCATTGGTCAATTCATTGCCCCTTCACCAAAGGTGTTGTTAACACAAACATCTGCAGCGACAAAAGTAACTCAAAGGCACTATGAACTTTAAGTTCTAGAAATTGCGGCTACCGAAATTTACGGAAGCATACTCCAAAAAACACACACGCATCTTTTTCCAGTTTGCCCGTTAGTTTTCATGTCACTGAAACGTCAAGGTGTTTATAGACCACGTCATGTAATATCAGTGTTTGGCATGGATCTCGGTTCGAATGGATTTTTACATCACGTTTAGGGTTTGGGTGTCATCATGAGAGTTAGAGTTAGGTGTCATGTCTCATGTTTGTTCGTCCTAGGTGTCACTATCCACGTTTAAAAGAGCTTCCACGTCTTAAGTCTGAATCTGAAGTCACTACTCATTATTTTAAATGGTCTATTAAACCCGTTGCAGAACACACTGCCCGAATTTTCGGCGTTTTCAATAAATTCACGACAGGGTATCTGCCAACACATCCAGCACTTAGACTCAGCCACTTGTTGCTCTAACCCTCAGTCAGGCGAACGAGGGAAAATTGCAGTTAATCAAGCCTATGACTGTTGGTGAATAAATAGTTGCACAACGAGCATCTTGGCGAAAAGCTCCAGTTCAAAAGACATTTGGTTTTCCAGCCCGAGAACACCTGTAAGGTAGAGCCCTCCCTGTTTGACAACTCATCTACGCAACAGACAACAGTTTATTGTTTTTAATGACTAAGGGAGGTGACATTAAGCAAATAGAACCTGAGGGTGCGGATTTGTTAGATGCCAAGCCCCGAGTTAGTCGTCTTTTTGTGGAAGCAGGGTGGTATCCTTTCTGTACCAAGCTTGGAGGAGCAAACCAAGATATTGCCAAGCAGTTTGCCCATTCTTTCAATGGACAGGAGGCTAATGTTTTTGGCCTTAAGCTACGGGTTACAGAGAGCTCAATTTCTGAGATTTTTCGGGTACCACAAGAAGGTGAAAAATGGTTCAAGGGTCAAGTAATTTCAGAAGGTGATCTCAACAACTTCCTCAAGGATGAATGTAGAGATCCAAATTGGGCAAAAGGCATCCTTAGCATGGGCAAAAGGCATCCTTAGCATCCTCTAGAAAGAGGAATGGAGAACCTCTTAAGATGATAAAGATATATCTTACCTGTGAGAGGAGGTTCACAGTGGTTTTCTTATACCACATGAGATTCCTTTTCCACCTTGCAGGGATGAAGATGTTGAACTTACCCTTTTTCTTGCTCAAAAGCCTCACCAATATGTCAGCTCAGATTCAGGCACACCCTACAGCATCTGACTACAGTGTTTATCACCAAGGAATGATCAAGGTGTTGGTCATAGAAGAGTTGAAGAAAAGAAACCAGACCTTGGAGCATTTCCTCTTCTACAAAGCAGGTCAAGTTGCACCTGCTCAGGAATTATCTCATTCTCAGGAGCCATTACAACACCAGGAGCCTTCTCAGCCCCCTTAACAAAAATGGAAAAAAGAAGAACATGCATCTTCATCTGCTGGTAAGAGGACTAAGAGGAAAGCTAAAAAGATCATTGTAAATAAGAAAACTAGGGTAAAAGAGACTAAAGAAAAGACTCCCCTGTTAAGACTAAAGAAGAAACAGAGAAGGGTGAAAGCTCTACACCAAAGGAGCCTAAATCCTTGAAAATCATACCCTCTATTCCTCCTTTCCCAAAGGCATACACCAGAAAAAAGAAGGAACAAGTGCTGCCAGAAGAGCCTGATTCACCTACAGCTCAAGAAATCCAGCAAGCTAAGGAACATGGAGAAAATTGGATAGTACTTTCAACAGAAGCTACCCTGTCAGATGAAGAAATAGCAAAAAATGCAGGTTATACAAAACTAATAAGAAGAAGACACACTAGACCCAACAACAAACTCAGGCTTAATGTAAAGGCCTTGAAAAACCTAGAGGCCATAGATGTGGACAAGCAATCTGAAGAGCTACAGGTTATAACTCCTTCTATTGCAGAATCCAATGGCCAGAAAAGAAAAATGAAGGGTAAGCCTTTTAAGGGTGAGCAGAGTGAAACATCAAAGAGGAGGAAAGTTCAGAGAACTCTTAAGGAAAAGGGTACCACTATAGCAGAGCCAGCTACTAGAGTTACCAGGTCTCAAACTGCATCAGAAAGAAGAACAGACTTGGATGAGATTGCTGAAGTGGCAACTCACTTAGAGGAGAGGTAAAGAACGTTATTTTCCCGAAAATCAAGTTTTGCCTACTCTAGATGCCTTACCTATGTCTAAGCTATCTCATCTCTTTTTTAGTATAACACATGCACAAGATTTTCTAAGGTCTTAATGCATAATTAAGAAGCAGAACGCTACCGGAATTTCCGGCAGCATCGGGATTAACAGTTTTATAATAGAATTCTACCGGAATTTCCGGCAACGACAGCATTGAAGCTATTTTGACAGTTGTTTATAGACCTTTTTGCGTTGGTTAAAACACGATTGGGCCTCCTAAAGTTATGGGAACGTGGAAGGCAGTTAGTTGATGGTTTTGGGTGATTGGTGGTTAGTTGATGAAGAAACAAGTGGTCCTAAAAAGATGGTTCATGGCAACAACAGCCCAACCCAAGATTCGGTGTACCTCAAGCACATGCAGCATCTTCAACATGATCAGTTTTCTCCTCCTACTCAACATCTGTCCAATTAGTTAGGTAGTTGAGGAAGCATATCTCTAGTTATGCATATGTTTTTTCCTAGGATGTAACTAAATGATTAATGATGTAATTAAGTTGTTACATTTCTTTTGGAGGTGGTGTTGGGGCCTCTCTCTATATATTTTCTCTTGAAAAACTTTGTAAGGGTTGGTTGGTTCGACCAGAAGCTTGATATCATTAAGAAATACTCAGTATCGCTTTATGTAGGAGGATATTTTGATTCAGGAAATGTTTAATGCATGGTATGTTTCTTCTTTTGTTATTTTCTATTCATCCATTTGCAGTAACTGGAGTTTAGCAGTGAGAACCCTTTGGAGGATCCAATTGGTTGTTATGTATGTTCTGGTTTTTTGTACATCATTTTCTAGCAGATTCAGTAGCATGTGAGTTAAGGTTCATGACTAAGGCATTGAATACTTTATACATGTTTTTTCAGTTTCTGTTCTATAGTCTGTATCTAAAACAAAGCTTTGGGTGTAGGCTAATTCCTGGTTGTAGGAGTTGCTTAGGATGTTTTAAACTTCTTAGGTTAACTATCAGCTTCTTTGTTACACTTTCTACTTCCTTATATTACAATCTAATCCATGCAACTCATTTCCTGCCACAATTTGCCAAATATGTGAGGTTCTATCTGAGTTTAAATCACTTTCAAGCGTTTTAAGAGACCATTCCACCTTTTAAAATTTCCCACTTACCAAAACCTGTTTGAAGTGAGTCTTGATGTGTAAGGATTACCCCTTTGCAGTCAAGGGGTGACTCCTTACGATAACATAAATGGTGCCACTGCCGGGGAATGAAGTGTGAAGCTAGCTTCCCTGGAAGAACGACATAGATCCAACTCTTGATGGTAGACAAGAGAAGGATACAGAAAATTGACTTTAATCATCTACCTGGCGACTCCATAATCAAAGACTCCACTGGGGAGGATCCTGTTGACAGAAGATGACCATAGGAAAGGGGATGACCAGGTATCAGCTTATGAGCTTTCTTTATGAACTCATGTTCTTCTTTATTATCTCTTTCATGTCTTTTCCTTTACATATAAAGAGGATCATCTTGTGCTTTGTTTATTCGGATGATCATCAACCTTCCTTTATATATCCATCCTTGGAAGAAGAAGACCCACCTTTTGCTTGTGTTGTATATGTTGATCTTGTAGCTTCACCTCAGCCTATTCATAAGGATGAGCTTTGTATTGAAATCCCTCCTGAATTTGATCACCCTTATAACCTTGAGGAGGTTGAAACTGATTCAAAGCCTTCTCAAATCTCTTTACCTTCTGTTATTATTGTTAAACCTGATATTCAACCCACTAGTTTTCAAACTAGAATCAGAGACAAGATGTTTAAACCTTTAAGGTTGCCATATCACCTTCATCCTTATCCTCTTGATTTCCTTGAGTATCTTCCTCAGTTCTCTAGAGAAGATCATGTTACAACTGAGAGGCATTTGGAGGCCTTTGAGAACTTTGTTGGTCAGTTTGAGATAGTTCATGATGATGTTACAATGAGGTTGTTCTCCAAATCCTTATTTGGAGATGTTGATGTATGGTTTAGGAGTTTGGGAGTTGATTCAATTGTTTCATGGATCGAGCTATCCAATGCTTTTTTAAAGTATTGGGGTAAGAAAAATTCTTTTGATCAATACCTCGTTGATTTTTATGCTTTGAGGAGAGGAGAGGAAGAAGCTTTACATGTCTTCAACAAGAGGTTCTACAGCGTTTATCATAGTATGCCTTTGGAGATCCGGCCTACCGAGACTGCTGCCATGGTGTACTATGTAATGGCTCAACATTCTGAGCTTGTTCTTCTCTTGAGAGAAAGGAAATCTTCATCCTTAAAAAGCTTAATTGAAGATGTTGAAGAAGTTGAGGGGAACATCTGTGCTAGCAAGAGGATTCGTATGCAAGCATATTCTGAAAGTTTGCATGTACATGAGCAGGAAGACTGCCAGTATGTTTCAGATTCAAAGCAAGAAGACAGTGAGTATAAATCAGATCTGGAACAGAAGCAAGGATGTAAGTATGATTCACATTTGGAATTGATTCTTCAACATTTGCAGATTTTTCTATGGACAGGGATGCATGTCTAGCTTATGATTAGTTTTCAAAGCATGTCTAGCTTATTATAACTGATGATTGCATAGATAGCTATATGTTCTTGGCTGATCATAATTATCAGTGTGATTTAAACCCTGTTGTACCATTATCTTGTGATCATCATGCTGAAAACAAAGAGACTACAATTGTAGATGATCAAGATCTGATCTCAAGGGAACCAAAAGGTTGTTTGTTTTCAAGCAAAGAGGAATGTATGTATGAGCAGTTGCCTTTTCTTAATCAACAAGTTTTCAATCATGGTTTTGAGGATCCAATTGCAGCTTATATGGAGTCATATATTTCAAATTGTCTGAAAATTCCAGATTTCATTATTTCACCGGTATTCATGGGTAAGCAGGTTTCTCTAAAGGAATTTCTATCTTTGCTTTCAAACTTCTGTTATTCTCTATTGATCAGTGGTATAGATGAGATTCCTTCAGTCATGAAGTTGCTTGAATGGTTACTGTGGAAGTTTGCCTTTACTTGAGCAAGTTGCAAATCTGGTTAGGGTAGGGTAGCATAGGTAACAAGCTCGCTTCCCGAGCATTGTTTTCCTTCAGTTTCTAGCGGGTCTTTCAGTTTCTTGAATAAGTGGCAGTTTTTTACAGTGTTTAGAGGTTGGTTACACAGATGACTCCATAGCCCAATGGATAAGGCGCCTAGAACCGCTAAAAGTTCTTGGAAGCCTCAAAGGGAGGCCCCCATCCCAGTTGGACCCTGATGTTAACACAAACATCTGCAGCGACAAAAGTAACTCAAAGTCATTGTGAACTTTAAGTTCTGGAAATTGGCACTACAGAAATTTTCGGAAGCATACTGTGTTTTTCATAAATCACTGGCGCTACCAAAATTTCCGGAAGCATACTCCGAAAAACACACACACGTCTTTTTCCAGTTTGCCCGTTAATTTTCATGTTAGTCAAACGTCAAGGTTACACCTGTTTATAGACCACGTCATGTAATATGAGTGCTTGGCATGGATCTCAGTTCGAATGGATTTTTACATTACGTTTAGGGTTTGGGTGTCATCATGAGCGTTAGAGTTAAGCGTCATGTCTCATGTCTGTTCGTCCTAGGTGTCACTGTCCACGTTTAAAAGAGATTCCACGTCTTAAGTCTGAATCTAAAGTCACTACTCATTATTTAAAATGGTCTACTAAACCCGTTGCATAAAATGCTGCCGGAATTTTCGGTGATTTCAATGAATTCACGACAAGGTATCTGCCAACACATCCAGCGCTTAGACTCAACCACTTGTTGCTCTAATCTTCAGTCAAGCGAACGAGGGAAAATTGCAGTTAATCGAGCCTATGACTGTTGGTGAATAAACTATTTCACAGCGAGCAGCTTGGCGGAAAGCTCCAGTTGAAAAGACATTTGGTTTTCCAGCCTGAGAACACTTGTAAGGTAAAGCCCTCCCTGTTTGACAACTCATCTACGCAACATACAGCAGTTTATTGTTTTTAATGACTAAGGGAGGTGACATTAAGCAAATAGAACCTGAGGGTGTGGATTTGTTAGATGTCAAGCCCTGAGTTAGTCGTCTTTTTGTGGAAGCAGGGTGGTATCCTTTCTGTACAAGGCTTGGAGGAGCAAACTAGGAGATTGACAAGCAGTTTGCCCAATCTTTCAATGGACAGGAGGCTGATGTTTTTGGCCTTAAGCTACAGGTTACAGAGAGCTCAATTGCAAAGAATTTTCGGCTACCACAGGAAGGTGAAAAATGGTTCAAGGGTCAAGTAATTTCAGGAGATGATCTCAACAGCTTCCTCAAGGATGACTGTAGAGATCCAAATTGGGCAAAAGGCATCCCTTGCATCCTCTTGAAAGAGGAATGGATTGAACCTCTTAGGATGATAAAGATATATCTTACCTGTGAGAGGAGGTTCACAGTGGTTTTCTTATACCACATGAGATTCCTTTTCCACCTTGCAGGGATGAAGATGTTGAACTTACCCTTTTTCTTGCTCAAAAGCCTCACCAA
>WSFP011537566.1:0-11778 GCA_009831015.1 Picea engelmannii
GAGATATTCCATGGGAGCCATACTCACCCCATAAGGAAATGTGATAGCAATCACTAGGGCATATCCTCTGATATAGTGCAAACAATCAAAGTTGTGAAACAAGTACCTATATGAAACTTTCCATACAACTATCTTCAAACACATATTAATCATTGAAACACACATGATATACATGGAATTTCCACAAACCATACAAATTTTATAATAATAAAAAAATATGTAAATAATTTCTAGAACAAAGATGAAGAACATATATGTGCTAAAGATTGAATGCCTAGCAACTGACCAAGATAGAGCAATTTCCACCAAACCGTAGGTAGTCCTCTGTGGACACTACCCCCTAGCTAGGATATGATACCACTAGGGCGAAGAAGGATAATGCATAATTCTCAAAACAATCTCTCCATCTCAGGAACAAGAAAAATACTAACCAAGCGTACCCATAATACCTTCCCCACACAACACAAAGAGAGTTCTTCCTTCTCTCCTCAATAGTTCCTCTGAAGTCCCTCCCTCCATTTCTCTTCAGTGTGGGCATATAAAGGTCCAAGCTATTAGCATTAACTCTAGCAATTTTTTTCTTAATTATTCCTTGGCTCTTCTCAAAGTTATAATGTCTTCTTTTCATGGATTTTCCATCACATAGTATGAAAGCCTTTTTTTCCAAGAAAAAACTCTAATTTCCTCTCTTCTTTCGCCTCCAAAAATCCCCTCTCTTTTCCCATTCGAATTTCTTTTTCTTTGCATGAATGAAAGATGGAAAACAAGAGTCCTAAACCAACTTATTTTTATGGGGGAAAAATTTCCCAGATTGTAGGAGATGGTGACTTATATCTAAGAGTTTGTTTCATTCACTCCTCTTATCTCCAATTTAGACTATAGTCTAAGCTCAATAGAGTGGAGGTTAATGACATGTTTAGTATAGGAAATGACTTAGGATTCTAGGCATGTAAAATTCCCTTAGACCCCCTCACTTTTCCCTTCTTGTAGTATCATATGTTAGCCTATGGCTTACCTTTACCAATCACTAAGTCTAAATTGTCACCTATATTTGTATTATTCATTTAGGATATTAGTAATATATCCTCAAATGATGACTAATGAGTTAGTTAAGATTGCCTAGCCTAGTCATCATGCATGATTTTAGGATCTAGAGTAAATCTCTCTATGAGGTGGCATCACCCATTGTCCTATAAATATGTAACATTGGAGTGAATAATTTAGTATTGGCTAATATGCCTTTTCTGCCATGTTGTTCTTGTTTCTATTTTATCAATTGTTGTTGTTCTTGTTTATGATTTATCAATTAGTATCAGAGATCTTATGGTCTTAAGGGAATCATAACTCCATGTTAGTTTTCCATGGGAACTGAGGTGCAACAAAAGAGAACTTGTTGATGATTTGGATCGACATTGAGCGACCATACGAAGCCACAAATCTAAACCTAAACTCCACGAATCTGGATCTAGAGTAGGTGTTGCAGATTGGATCTAGTGATGTGGATCAATCTAGGAAGAGAGAGCCCACGGCCTTCAAAGCACTCATCAACCTACGCATCTGCTAGAAGAATCGAATTGTGTTTGCATTCTATTTCTTATGTCTTGGAAAGCGAGATAGAGAGCTAAACTGAAAATTCCTTCGGGTAGTTGGTTAAGGTTTTTGGATTTTTAGAGCACTCAATATATTATTTGTGTGTTGCTTTTGCACTGCTACAATTCTAACTTCTGCATCTAAAGCATGAATCGCCAGCCTCAATGCTCTCTAAATTTTTTTACAACACCACGATGATCAAATGGCTTAAGATCAGAGTTGTTATGATCCTTAGATCTATTTGCATGGTGCTTAGGAGAGAAAATCCATAGAAGTTGTCATCAAATCTATGGATCTGTGCGATCTATTGATTTGTTCATTGAGGGAAGAGATCTACGTGTGTGCTGAGGAGATTGGAGACCTATGTGAAGGCGATTGCTATTCATTGTAAGATCATTTGTTGCATGACCCCACGCTAAACTCGCTAAACTCTCTCAGTTCCAGCCATTTAATGAAATCAGTCATATTCAGATTCTTGCACACTCCAGTTTCATCTCGGATTCTTGTAGCGAGAGACTGCGAGAGGCCTCTTCTCGACAGAGTACCGAGAGCAATTTCCACAGCTGCGTGCTCGGCCTGGCGTAAACTGGTATAAAATTTGGAGATTTCGAAGGTAATACATAAAGGATTCCTTTGAAAATGGTACTCTTCATCTCATTAGCCTTTTGAGTGATGGTGGCGTTCACTCACGATTAGATCAGTTACAGTTGCTTTTGAAAGGTGCCGCACAAAATGGTGAAAAAAGAATCCGAGTGCATGTCCTCATAGATGGTCGTGATTGTCTTGATGGGTCAAGTATTGGGTATGTAGAGACACTAGAGAATGATCTTGTCGAGTTGCAGAAACAGGGTGTTGATGCACATATTGCCTCTGGTGGAGGTCGCATGTATGTGACCACTGCATTGAAAAGAGGGAGAGAACACCATCAATGAAACCGAGGGACTTGTCCGTGGTTAGAAGGTTTTGAAGACGAGATCTCCCATCACGATACCTGTTGGCAAGAGTAGTGGAGAGATGAAGAAGAATGGTTTATAAGTTCAGGATCAAGTTTGGCTGTACGATCTAGAACCATTGGAACCATTGGAACAGGTACATACTCGTTTATATTCTCCAGGCCAATTTCTACACCATTTTTTTATTTAATCTTTCAGGATCGGCAAGAGCATCGTGTCGCCAGTCCAACCTCCATTGAAGAGGATATCGTTGTTTCTTGAAGATCGGTCTGTCTAAATATATCACCTGTTGAAGATCGGGATTGTTATTGCTGTTGAATATCGGTCTGTCAGAGATCGGGATTATTGTTGTTGAAGATCAGGATTGTTTGCAACTTAGTTATCATGGATCTTCCTCCATGTATTTTCTCAAGATCTAGGCACTCATGGAAACCACAAAATCTTCAGATCTGCAAATTTGATCACACCAAATTTCATATTCACCAGCTATCCAATATTCATCAACTGTCCAATTAAGGGTGAACACGCAACTCACCAAAATTGTCCACGACACATTTTTTAAAGGGAAAAGTGAATGGTGATTTTTTTCTTTTATTAGAGAGAATACCTGCTTTGGAGATTTCTGGAGTTAGTCTAAATTAAATTTGTTTTGGGTTATGATATTACTATCCATCTTTTTGGTTAAAAGATTATTGAAATCTTTTTTGAATGGCATATGTTAAATTTGGGTCTGGGTGACCTCCTCCAAAATCATCCTTTGGATTGCAATTTATTAATGAGCTCTCACCGGCAGACAACTCCTCCACAAAAATCCTTTTGGCATATATCCCAGCCACTCCATGAAGTGCATCATAACAGAACGTGAATTTGGGGCATGTAAGCAGCTTTTGCATAGCTTCAAAGTCAAATATAGTCTTCATCAATTTAACATAATGTTCAGTGGGATCAAAGACATCCACAACAAAAGGTCCCTCGGGGCCACCAAATGTTGTTATGCCTATGTTTGAAATGTCTACGTTTGGGAGATCTTCTGCAGTAAAATACTCCATTTCAAGAGTTTTTTCTTCTGCAGTAAAATATTTTCTTGGAAAGAAGTTTTTTTGTGACTCCATCAAATTCCGTTGCCATCATTGCAGCAAATGTAGTTGAAGCCATTCCATACTTCAGCTCTGGATTGAAAGGTGTTGCAAGAAGCATGCCAACATCAGCTGCACTTGATGTAGTTGCGAAAAAAAAAAAAAGTTTGAATAACCAAGTGGAGGTTTATTTAGATTGTTGATGGTAAGTGTGATTAGTCTATACTCATTCACAAGTATAGTTGAGGACTTGTGAAAGTGAAATTGAAGAAGCTTGAAGTCTAGTCTTAAAATCGATGAGGTTCGTGTAGTTGTTACAAAATTGAAATGGGGTAATTGAAGCTTGGTTTCCAAAACTTTGTAAAAATGAGTTATGAGGTTCTTCTTATAAGTTAAGTTGGGACATGAAGACAATTGAAGGTTTCTATTTGTATTGTGATCACAAGGGAATCCATAATAAAATGAAGTCTTTTTGTCTGTGTCCTAGATCCGCCCAAAATTGAATAAGGGGATCTTAGGAACATCTTGCATTATGTGTGATGGTGAATGATTCCTTGAATGTTTTCATAATGTTTTATGTCTAGTTTTGACATAAATACACTTACAATTTGTCATACGACAATACACACATGGCCTTCCAAGCAAGTTAATTCAAGCACACAATTAATGCTAGTGAAGTATATACGCAATCAAAGCACATATGATTAAACATCTATGAAGAGGATTCTCGAGCATTCAAGACGTCAACTACATCAATAATGGACAAATCAAAGTTTTCGAACTCAACACATCATGGAGCATTTGAAGTTAAATTGTAAACTTGCAAACAATGTTTGTTGTAAGATTACTTAATCAGGATTTATTGTAACTTGCAAATTGTCCTTTCGTAAGTTTGTTTGTCTTTTTAAAATCAAGTTGAGTTGAATTGAATTTGTCATAAGGTGCATTTTCGGCTGAGCCCGACACCCTAGAGTCATTTTGAGTCATAATTGACAAGGATGAATACTTGAAACTCATATCATTGTAATACTTTGGGATGCATTTTCAGTGGTAACTGACATCCTCAACTTCCTGGAAGTAAGTTCAAGCAAGGAAAATTCAAGTGAGCATGAAGTTCAAGCGAGCGATTCAAGTGAGCGAGTTGCAGATAATCCTTCTTCTGTCAAGTCAAATTGTAATCAGGATCTACCTGCACAAGAAGACCTCTTTTAGTGTTTTTGAAATGGATCGAAGTCTCGAATTATTAGAGTTACTGAACACTCTAATAAACACCATTGAAGACAACACAGTGACATTGAACAAAGAAACTCTTCAATCAGTGCTAACTTGTTTGCAAGTGACGCAAGATAAAGTTAGACTTCTTCAATCTCTATCCCAACTATTGAATGATGAGTTGACTAATCTCAAAAATCAGCAGCCAGTGAAGTGTTCCGAACTAGTTTTTGTACAGAACAACCCTCTCTATGATGATAATGATGATGATGATGATGATGATGATGTTTTTGATCAACAATCAGTGAAGGAACAACAATGTGATACAACTTCAGAATTAGTTTTAGACAGAGTTGAAACTATTCATGAACCTACATTTCAAGAGTTTTCTTTTGATTTCAGTAAAGAAAACCTTTCAATGATGCATCAACATGCAGTAAATCCACTTCCACGGATTTCAAAGAAACAAGTTCAGAATACTCTTTCCAAGCCCATCATCAGACCTTGGGAAGAAATCATCTACAACAAGAATAGAACATGACTTGGATATGACAAGGAAGTTACCTTTTAGATTCCTGATTATTCCAGACCAATCAAGTTCCAAAGTGCTGGATTCCTTCAAGAAGATTCAACTTCACCTGTTCAAGTTCAAAATCAGAATGATAAGTACCAACATTGTAATCGAGTTGGTCGCAAGGAGAATCAGTGTTTTGATCTCCATCCTTGCCAGCATTGTGGCAAGCATAACCATTCTTCAGACAGATGTTCAACACTGAAGAAACCTGCAAGATTGAAGATTCACTATGAGTGGATTGATCCTTGGAAATGGTCATCAACAACCAAGCAATTATATAAGTCTTACCGTAGAATTCAATCTCGAGTATGGTACTCTCTTAAGCATAGAAGGGGGGAGTACAATGATGAAACTCTCATGCACCTTAAGTGGGGGAGTTCAAAATTCCAGTGATGATGGTTGATGAAACCACTTGTGGTCTCTCCTTTCAACTGACAAAGGGGGGAATTGATGATGGAATTGAGGATGGTTGTCAGACAAAAAGTTTTGACAACAACAAACATCAAGTATGCCAAATGGGCATGAAATTTTCCAAATGGGCAACTGCGGTCTGTAGATGACAGACTTTGGCAGAATTATGGTTCAATAAGTTTAAGTTGAATCATATAGATTTTTATTTTGAGAGCAATTATGTGAACATTTGGTTCACATAGATGGTCATTCGGCCTAGCAGAGGACAAGAGGATCCTTCTGCATTGCAGCTTGGCACATGATTGAGTTGTCAGGCATTTTCAAGGATGTGTCAGACTAGAAGCTAATACACTTCTCTTGGTTCACTCTCATTAGATTGGAGTTTACATTAAGTAAACAATTTGCATGCATCCTGGCTCACATGATTACATTATGAGATTTTCCAGAGATAGCATACTTTGGCAAGATTATGGTTCAATGACTTGCAATTGAATCATACACATGATACATTGGGATGCTGTTGGACACCTAAAAGTGTCAAGATTGGTTAGTGGTTATCCAAAAACCATCAGATACGTGGTATCAATTGGTTAGTGGTCATCCAAAACCATATATTCAGAGAGGACTTTCGGTGATACACTGATAGTAGAGTGGTGATACTACATGTTCACCAATTAACAGAAGACATCAGATTCTTCTAGCTAAAACACTTGGCAAAATGATCAAATTGTCAAGCAATCAAGAAATGTTCAGATATTACATCTCTTCACTTCCATATCTCAACTCTCTTCTATTTCATTTCAAATGAACATGTTCAACATCCAGATTGGCGGTTTTTCAGGCAGTTCTTCATTGAGGCTCAACACAGGAGTTTCAGTATGAAGACTTGGAATTGATACCAGTTTATGCTTTATTTCTGGTATTATTGATCAAACTTGTGATTGAGGGGGGGATTGTTAGCCTATGGCTTACCTTTACCAATCACTAAGTCTAAATTGTCACCTATATTTGTATTATTCATTTAGGATATTAGTAATATATCCTCAAATGATGACTAATGAGTTAGTTAATATTGCCTAGCCTAGTCATCATGCATGATTTTAGGATCTAGAGAAAATCTCTCTATGAGGTGGCATCACCCATTGTACTATAAATATATAACATTGGAGTGAATAATACAGTGTTGGCTAATATGCCTTTTCCGCCATGTTGTTGTTCTTGTTTCTGTTTTATCAATTGTTGTTGCTCTTGTTTATGATTTATCATCATAGCCCCTTTAAGTGTTCATGCTTAGTCAACCTTGGTTATTTTATTAACTACAAAATATCAATATTTACAAGTATTCAAATTACCCGTGGATTGTCTACCTCATGGTGTGAATAAGGAATAGTAATAAAATATATATGCGAAAGTATTTAAAGGTAAATAAATATATATTATTCAAGAGGGTCAAAACTAGGACATTACAGACACTGGTTGTCAATGCAACTATATCAAATAGGTTGTAATTTTAACCTTGAAATAAAAAGTGGGTGCTACTAGTAGCACCACTTTTTGATTCATGGATCAATTTTAATGTTTTTGTTTGCAATGGTACTAGTTTTCATGGCCACAGTTTCAATGAATTGTAATTTTAACCCCCCCTAAAAAAGGGATGTTACTGGTAGCACCCCTTTTCATTTTGGGGGTCAATTTTAAGGTTTTTGTTAGCAATATTAGTGATCATAATTGCAATTTTTTTTTCTTCGAAATTTTAACCTAAAAAAGGGTGCTACTTGTAGTACCACATTTTGAAAGTGGGGTAAAAATAGCCACCAAATGCAACCTATAAAAAATAAGAATTCTGGAGAGTTCTCATCAAGTTGATAACTATGTTTTGTCTTCTTTCATCATTTATATGGAAACCTTATCCTCTTGCTACATCTGTTATGTCGTTGGTGTGAGTGTTACATGCCGTATCTTTCCCCGACAACTTGGGCCATTTTTACCCTTTCACACACCCTTATCCACTCCAGTGGCATTTGTGTTGGATTTTCCACCAACAGTCAGGAAAATATGATATTGTGATTGGTTTGTTAGTGGATGTCATTATATGTAACATCTGTCACCTTCAAGTTTGTCTCAATTCTCAACTTCTCATTATTCAATTGAATGGAATTTATCATGTGCATAACCCTTTTTAGAAAGTATTTACTAGTTATAATTTTAAAGTGCAATCATTTGAATCTATTTCATTTAACCGTGTCCCCATAAGCCATAATAACTTTTTAGATACTATTTCTAATAGCATTGAAGATTGGAATTTAACACATGCATCAATAAGAAGATAACCTTTTTCATTCACATCTAATATACTAAGCATTATCATATGTAATCAAAGACAACATTTCACATTTACATTCACATTTGCATAACACATGTTATATCAAAACTTGCATCCATAATGCATACATATATATCCTTATATATATTAGCACAACATAAAAGTGTTCATAAAGGATTCCATCACTCTAAAGCCACTACATGATCATGGCATGCTACATACAAAAAATGGGGCATAATTCCTATATATATCTAACTATTCATATCCTTCACCATTATCTAATGGGGGGGTCTTGGGCCAAGGGTATCATTCCCCCCTAGATAAATATCTCACACACTCACCGACCATAGTTTCAACCCTAAAGATTGAGAATCAGTTAGGCAGTACCCTGATATAGGTTACCACATCAATATCATCAAGGTTCTTCCATCCAAGCTATGATACTCCCCATAGTGATTGGTCTAATTGATATTGTATATTATATACCACCTTCCACTCCACCGTATTAATATTACACCTCTGTCTATGCCCTAATAGGCCCGAATCCCTGTGTTCGAATTTCCCTCATTAACATGCTTGGTCTGTCAGCCTCATTAGCAATATATATGCACGCACATATAATGGAAGGTAAATATCATATATTGAAATATTCTACTCTATGCATAAATAAAAAAATACATAATCACTTACCATTTGGGCCCATGCTCATCCACATGGTAGGGGAAGATTAGGGTCTCCCTGATAATTCATTCCCTCATATGAGTAGTCTTTAATATGGATTGATAATTGACCTCAATGTGCAAAATAAGTCATGGTAAAATATGTTCCCCATAGTATCTCCTCCTCCCATCTCAACAAATGACCCAATTGATGCATCCTCAACTCTTAAGGAGCTGCATCTCAAGTACGTGCATGGGGACATAGGGACATATTCTTATCATAGAAGAAAGCACATAATAATGTACCAAATACACTATTATATCCTATTATCCTATGAAAAGAGGTCAATTATTATCACATGGCTATCAACAATATCTAGGCCCACCCATAGTAGGTCCCTACTATTACAATTCCTATGAGAATCTCTAATCCTCTAGATATGTTGTGAGGGGCACTAGTCCCTACAATGTACACCACTATTGCTGCAATTTATCATGTCTCAAGCCATTCCATATTTGTTATTTGGATGAGGCGATTCTTCATCATAACATTCTAATTGCATAAACTTTGATTGATTTTCCATCTATGTCATTGGATTTTTTATTCTGAACCCTTCAAATGGTTATTTTTATATTTTGATGCTTTGATACTTCATCTAGACACCTTTTTCCCCTGAAGCAGTGCCAAAATTATTACTCCAACACCTAGGTACTTTGTTATCTAGTGTTTTCCTTACTACAATCAAATTAGCAGCTCACAAAAAAATAATACACTACTGAAATATTCAACTCAATATC
This sequence comes from Picea engelmannii, assembly GCA_009831015.1. Classification (NCBI taxonomy): domain Eukaryota; kingdom Viridiplantae; phylum Streptophyta; class Pinopsida; order Pinales; family Pinaceae; genus Picea; species Picea engelmannii. The sequence goes on from WSFP011537566.1 coordinate 9,597, forward strand.
ATGTAGTGGAAGCATAAAATAGGAAACCAAATCAAGAACATATGAACAACATAATTTTTGGGTAAATACCCATGGAAAAAACTCGGAGGGAAAACTAGTGTTGAGAATGATTTTATTATGCTAAAATCATGACTCCCATAACAAGGATAATGGTCCACTGAGATAAATACAACTACAGACTAACCTGACAAGGGATGACCTGCTGTACAATCATTTATGGCACACTTTTCTAGGCATCCATGACTATCTCTTCTATGATCCATGGATATCCGATACTTTCCCCACTGTGACCCTCGAATGTCTGTGACTGTCTCCTTTGTGTCCCATAGATGTGTATAGAAAAACTGTATGGAAAGCTCCATATGCTCCAACACTCTCCTGTGGCTTCCTTCTATTGAAACCCACCTACTTATACCTCTATTCTCTCTTCTCCTTGACCTGTACGATCTCTATATGAAGTTCCTTCTTCATCTATCCAAGTTCTTTAACCACTTTCCTTCGTGATCCAATAATTTGTTTCGACTCCCTCAACACTTGTCAAGTTTCTTTCTCCTTCACCCTAGCCTTGCGTTTATAATCATGAGTTACTCTCACTTTTATATTTCTATTACATGCTACATGATAAGTACTTTTAGCATGTTTCATAAATAACTCAATTAACTAATTACATAATTAATTAATAAAAACAATTTATTTTAATAATTCTTTTAACTAAAGTGATTCTGCAAGAGTAGAAGGCTTTGTATGTTTTCCACACGTCTAGACAAATATACCTATGCGAAAATACATGTTCGATGCTACCACTAACATCAAAACTCCCTCTTAGAAAGTAAGGTATTTTCTGAAGAGCCACCTGGAACTGGTTCTACCTATGACTCTGGAACAATGTCACCCACATCATCCTGCATACTGGCATTCCTCCAACCTCGCTAGTTATCTGTCCCTGAACACTGGAAGTATCGAAATTGATGATGCTACATATCAATTCCATTAAGTTTTCAAACTTCGTCAAAGGTCTGTTGTCCCTCAATGTGATCCTATAATCTTCCTGCTCTTAACCATCCATCAATGTCATCTCGTACCAACTCAGTCTCCTAACAGAACTGGAAGGGGATAAATCCCTCTTCCCCTTTGAAGTCTCATTCCCCACATTAGAAGTCTGTGAACTTTGCTCATCCTTCAGCTACTCACCATTGAGAGACTCCTTCTCCTCAAACTCTGTCACTAAAATCGATCCATGATCCAAGATACCCTTGGATCCTCTTACAGGTTGGCCCTGCAACCTGTATAACCTTCCCTAATTGACACCAATGCTCACTGTTATGTCAAGGATAGCTCCATCTGAACATATGTGTACTTTCCCTTTCTGAAAATTAACTGCAAAACCCATTTCCTCCAAAAATGAAACTGAGAGCAAGCTCTTCTTCAGTTCTGGTACATACAACACATCTGCCACCTTCAGAAACCTCCTGACTTGAGATGGAATATGGCTGTCCCAACTCCTTCTACACCACACACTTGGAATGAGTGCCAAGATTGACATGTAAACTTGAGTCCATATATAACCAATTAGTGAAGAACTCACATGTTCCCGTCATGTGATGAGAAGCACCATTATCCAGGTACCATGAACTCCTTGAGTAGGTAGAGAGTCATGTGAACATTGGGAATTCCTTCTCAAAATTTGTTGCAAAAACATCTAGCTGCATCTTTGCTGATGCTGCTATCTATGTCTTCTATTTCCTCTTCTTCTCCGGACACTATGATGCATGGTTCCCAAACTTGTGGTACGTGAAGCACTCGAGTTTACTCAATTCCTTCTTTCCTGGCGGTGAGGTTGACTCCTAACTGTTACCTTTCTTACTATAACTCTTTCCTTTTCCCTTCCTTGTCTTACTAACAAGGGCCAAGTTATATTCACTACCTCCTTGCTTTATTCCTTTATAATCTTCCTGAGTCTCTTCCTTGATGCAATCATCCCAAAGTCTCTGCCAATCTGGGATATTCTCTCGAGCAAAAAATCCTTTGAAAAATGGTTCCCATGACTTGGGAAGACCTTTTAATGCCATGATAACGAGCTCTGCATCCTCTTTTTTCTCCCTTATGTCTGCAAGTTTGTTTTGGGATAAATCCGTAAGTGCGGACACAAACCGATCTCCCCAGATCCACCTGGATCTGGAAC
>WSFP011537580.1:0-11778 GCA_009831015.1 Picea engelmannii
TGAAACTTAGTCCAAGGGTGTAGGGGGTCTCATTCCATTTCTTTTGAGCACAAATACCCCTATCAAAAATCCCAAGGACCTAGTTTTTACATTTTTACATCAAATTTAATTAAAATTACCATTAACTAGGTAATTTTAAAAAATTAAAAAAACTATTAAAACTCGACGGAATTCTGCAAGACTCTAGGAGATGTCTAGCATGGTCATTTACAATATTCCTAGACATTAGTCACCATAGGGCTCAATCATTAAAACGCATTTCATCACTTTGGAGGATTATTGTGGTAGTGAAAAACTGAAGGGTAATTAAAAAAGGTTGGTTAGGCCAAATTAATTACTCGAGGAAAAAAAACACTCGATGAAAGGACTTTCGTAATGATAAATTCTTAGGCAACTAACCTAAAATATGACTCCCGCTGACTCATTACATTATTATCCCACATAGAAGAGCGGAAATTCTAGTTACAAAAAGAAGTGCTGAGGCCAAAACTGCCTTGTAGAACCAACAAGTCTTCAACTTTGCAGCACCATCAGGTGCATATCTTCATGGCACATGTAGTTGACCCCCTAGTTGAAATAGGTGGTCAACAGTACGCACAGTGGTCATTTGTTGGACATTAATAAAATCATCTTATCTTATCTAATTTATCTAAGCATCTAAGTTGATTGCGACGATTTATGCTTGTTCTCTTAAAGATCTATCTTAAAACATTTGGTCACTAAGCTATTGGTATCCTTTACATTTTATGTGTTATATCTTTTGAGGGTTTCAATTGGTTTGTTGTTAAATTGAATCTTTGCTTTCCTTGTCTAAATCGTAATTGAGATTTATTTAGGTTGTCCTAATAATTAATCGTATATCAATGGGATACGCCCCTTGGCCACTTGAGAGATGGCCAAAAGTGAACGGGAAGTTGTATTGGGCTTTTCCACTTAAATGATAGTTTAGGCGATAACAAGGGGGAAACTTTTATCTTTCTACAATGTGTGAGATGATCTTTACTCTTCAAGAGTGCCTTTCAATGTCCTCTCCCCGACTCCCTTCTTGGCCACCTTGGACATCCTTCCCTTGGTCCCCTATCTCCTTCTCCCCACCACTTTCAAGAATTAGAGCAAAACTCAAGTTCCTCCTCACATAGACTATGCAAAATTGAGCTTTGTCTCTAGTGGCCTCTGCTCTGGCTATGCAAGTCTCCCAAGATGGAGATGAAATCTTCCTCTCTTGGTTACTTTCTTCTATTCATGGGTTGGGGTCTAGTTTGGAGAATAATTCCACCACCGAGTTTATTAGTTTCCAACTTTCCATCATTCAGATTGTCAAACTTACGTGAGAGAGAGACGAGCTTATTATTTTATTTAAGCTAGATATCTTATAAAAGTAATGTTTATAGGCACTGTTATCGCGCAGTTTGTGGCAAGGATAAAAGGCTTGAGGTTTGAAGGTCAAACTGGCGTAATAGGAACCAATCGCACCCAATGTCACCACAATGGGATGGTTCTTTCTATTTAGGGTGGTGAGGCCCAGGGGAGACATCCCCAGTGACCTGGGGTTTTGAGAGGGCAAAAGGATTTAAAAGACAAGGATAGATTCCCCCTCACAAGTCACCATCGAGCAGATAGTCCAGCCAAAAGGCTAATAATAAAGTAAAACCCCCAATGAGATATACCTGCCTGAGACAAAGCAACAACAAACTGATATATGCAAGCTTTGATCAATGGGTTAGTACTTCATGTAAATCAATGACTATCTGATGCATTCGTAAGTAATTTAACAATAAATATTGACGAAGTCAATGTTTATCAATAGCAATGGAAATTATATCACTTCACCAATAAATATTGGAACAATAAGGCATTCAATGTAACCAATTAACACTTCATTCAATAAATGCCTTAAATCACCATTCAATTGCTTATAAGACAAAACGTTTGCTGCACAAGGGTATTAATAGCAAGAGATGACGACAACACTTGGTTAGTAGGGTTAGTTTATAGGCTAGGGTTAGTGAAGTTAGGGTTTTGATTCAAGAGTTTGAGAGTAGTTTTATCAGGTCACTTTAATGCATGAGGTCTCTTAGGATCAGTGCCTTAGGGTTAATGGAGTCAAAAGTGGAAAACGCAAGAGCTAAAGGAGGCAAGATAAGTAGGTTAAAGACTAGAGGGAGAAGCTTTGGAGTGTTGCTAGAGCAAGGCCCCAAAGTCAAAACCCTAGGGGAGAGAGGCTCACCTTGGTGTAGGTAAACTAGGCCTCGGTGCTCTCTCCTCCTTCTTTAACTCAATGGCAAAACGGCTAGCTGAAAGATAAAACATAAAACCAAAACTAGAAGGTTTGATGATGCAAAGTGTTGCTTCAACAAACCCTAGAGAAAAACGGCCCTAAGTGTAGTAGACCTAGGCTTAAGACATCTCTCTCTTCTTGGCTTATAGTTAGTACGGCTAGCAATAAATGAAGAGAGAGAGAGAGAGTGTAGCAACGGCTAGGCTCTCTTCTTCTTCAATGGCTGGAAATTTTTCTTAAAGGGGACATGAGACAAGGACCTACTTGTGTGCTTTTCACCTAGGGTTTTATTCAGCAAAATCATAAACATATGCAAGAAATTAAACTACAACCATTCATTCAAGAAGTTTTGCAGAAAAATACTTACAATTCACCAAGAAATAACAATGCAAACCCTAGTTGTAACACTTTCCTTCAAGAGAAAAGCCAAAACATGCCAAAACAGTCCTCCTTCAATAAGTGCGCATCACTAAATTAGCCAATAACCCAAGAGAGGGCGCAAATTTCAGACCTCACTAATGAGTGAGTGAGTTGTGATGAAAAAATGAAGGTAGAAATCCTTCATTTATACAATATCATGACCTAAATTTACATTTTAGGTCATGTAAAAAAGCCGACAAGGCCAAAATACCAAATCACACTGTTTTTACATTAAATTGTCAAATTAAAACCCTAATCAAGCTGAAAAGAGACATGAAGCCTCTCCAAAGGAGACATTAGCTCCTTTTAGGGCAAATGGGGCATCCTGGAGCAAAACGTTAGCCCTCCTTGGGCTCCTCCATCATGCCACACATGCCAATACTGCCCAGTCTGCCTCCCAAGATGTCCAATAGGCTGGATGACGTCATGGTCATCAAGGGTGATGTCCCAGGCCTTCCAATGCCAACGTTCCACTGAAAGAGGGTCAATCCCCCTAGGTCAAGCTCTACCAAAGTGCCTCTGGTGGAACGTCCTCTTCTTCTCTGGTGCAAAGCCCCCGATCCATCTCTATCCTGTCTCTGCCCCCTGATGGGGTCTCAACATCCACCTGATGGGCTCTTCAGCTCCATGGAGGTCCGAACTGATCGTCTTCCCTTGTGTACCAGTCCAAAATGGTACCTGTTCGTCAGGCATGGTCTTGCACATCAAAAGCTACGCCCTTCATGGGCTCATCAGTCACAGGGATCATAGCAATGTCAACCACATCTCATCATCAATATTATTAAACATGTGCATAAAATCCCTAATACATCAGTTGACAACTCAAAGATGTTACACAAGCCTACAATACAAGTCTGGAGAAAAGGACAAGGCGTCCTATTGGGCTAGTATCCACAGAAGAAGGAAAGTTCCCGGAAAAGACCTCATCTAGGCCATGTAAGTGGGTGATGTGGTCAGGGGATGTCCAAACATCTGGACCAAGGATGCAAAAAAGGTTATTTGTGGGTTCCTTCGTAGAAGGCGAGCTGTACCTGTCCTGGATGCAATTTTTTCCAAGCCCATTCTTGCTTTTTATTCTTATTCTTTTTTATTCTTTTATCTTTTATTGCTTTTCTTTTTGTTGAAGAGCTAATCAGGGGACACTGCCCTGGTGTGGTGACCAGTGGTGGCAGCGTTACCCACAAATACTTTCACAGAAATGAGAAGGTTGGCTCGTGATGAGACCCCCTTTCCCTTGGCCATGTAACCAAGGGTCACTGCTATGGCGTGGTAACCAACTGGTGGCAATGTCATATTGCTAGGTACCCATGGACCTAATAGGCTGGCTCGTGATGAGACCCCCTATCCTCTAGTTAGGTCTTGTTTTATTATTTTTCGGGTCCCTCTTGTTTCTTGCTGAGAAGCCTTTTATCGCTTTCTCGGGGATCCCTGGGCGAAGCATCTTGAGGTTTTATTTTTCGGCTTTTATCTTTTACCAACTTGCTTTTACCTTTTGGGCCTTTAGCCCCTTCTTCCCATGAGATAAGGTGCAATCCTAAAATAGGTCAACCCAGTGCCTGGACAAGTGGAATGGGACAAGTGAGCGGGAAGCATAATGGAAAAGTGGTGCTGTGAAGGGAGCGGACGATGGCTAAGTTTACATCAACATAAGCCAGAAGGATTACATTCTCACCATTTTTAACATACAAGTTCGGGATTTAATTACTTCTCTTAAAAGTTAAAACCATCATTTTGAAGATGATGATCAATGTTTATATGCCAATCTCTTGGACCTTCCTTCAATATAGCTTGCAGATATATTCTTACAACAGATTTTATCAACAGGAGTATGGCTTCAGTCAATTTGTCTCAAATCCTTTGACTTGTCTTTACTTTTTCATTAACACTTCTTGCTTAGGTCTTAAGTTTATGTTTTTCCAGGTCACTTGACCTTCATCTTCTTACTTTTTGTTGACTTACTCTGCGTGCCCCCAAATAAAGCACACGTGAGATAAGAAAGAATCAAGACATGGTCCATTACTTTTGGAAGTTATGCCATTATGTCCAAAGCCTTAAACAGATAGCCTTTTTTCTGAATAAAATAACCCATTACATTGTGCATAATTTCTTGTTCCTTTTATTATTATACAAGTACAAAGTTCAAACAATTTTAAGTACTTCAATTGATCATCTACTCATGTTACCGGTGACTGTCTTCTATCAGCTATATTGATGTGTTTAAAGATATTTGGGTAGTGTTTTATAGAGTACTGTAAGGCAGATGTTTTATTCAGGATTGCAGAAGCCTTTTTCATAAAACTTTTCGTAAGCAATGCTATTTTGAACTCTCTTTTTAACTGAACAGATTTCTGATGTGCATGGATTCTCTGTATATAAACACTTTATAGAAGTTCAGTCTGGTTAGCTCAACTTGAATTCAACTGTTTTGTTTATGAATGTTCAGGTGCCTAGAATCTAAGTATATTTTCTTTTGTAGGGGCTTATCTATCTTAACTTGACTACTGAGGATCCATTCTTTGAGTCACTATACTTATGGTCAGAAGCTGAATGGCCAAGGAATGGATGGGCTGGAACAGAATCTATTCCTGTGCCTACATTTGTATCACCGGGGGTGGGGCTTGGAAGCAGAGAAGGTTCACACCTTGGTTTGGGGGGAGCTACAATTGGATTTGGTACATTGCCGAAATCAGGGAAGGACTTAAGTCGAGGTGTATCTTTTGGTATTCCCGGCTATGCTGGCATTGGAGCAATGGGCTTGGGCTGGGGTGAATGGGAAGACTTTGAGGGATTTGTTGATCCTCCTGCTACAGTGGAAAATGTAAGCACAAGGGCACTGGCCAGTCATCCATTGAGGCCTCTATTTCTCGCCGGTTCGAGTAACACACATGTTTATCTTTGGGAGGTAGGTAGCTTCTCTACTCCCAGGATGTAAATTCACTAAAGGTTTTGATTATCACAATTATGTATAATCAATGAATTGTTTACTGAAGCCATACTCATATGGATTTGTCTGACATACTTTAGGAGATTATCTTTTATTTTTTTCCTTTTTTACCCTTTTTATTGGTGCTTAAAGAGTGCTTTTGTAGAGGCCTTTATGCATCCTTTTTACTATTGACTCGCTGTTTCACAAGACAGTTCTGCATTTATGTCTGTACTAACAAATAGTTCAGAGTATGCAGTGAATTTTCTCCTTTTACTTTCATGTTTGATTTACTTCCCCTTTAGTATGGTTGCTGTCAGTTGGAAACAATAATAACTAGCTCTTTAGGCTTGAAGGTCCAATCTATTTTAATTCAGTTTTCATATTTCTGTATTTCCTTCTGTTATAAGTTTGTAATATTCTTTGTTGATAATTGCCTCTGATTGTTGTTGTTCTCCTAATGTTTGTCCACATTGACTGATGCCATTGACAATTCCATCCACTCTTGAATTCAAAATAAAGTACTCATCAGTGTCCACTGAAGACCAAAAAACCTGTCAATGGGACTGAAGTAAAAAACAAGTATTGGTGATTTCCATGGCAACCCTCAAGGATAGTAACAGGTGGTACAATAAAAGCATAAAAACTCTTCAAAGTTGCAAAGAAAAGAGATATCAAATAAAATAAGAAACCTCTAAAGGTGTAATGTCCCCTTCCACTTGATCAGGATGGAAGGATGACTTAGTAGCCTATATGACTCCCGTTGGCTATAGTCAGTAAAGAAAAGGGAGTCAGGGGGGTTTATTTGATGTCACTTAGCTAGGAGGTGTTATATTTTTAAAGTGACATTTAAGTGAAAAAGTAATAAAGTAACTTTTAGATTAATAGTCACCTAAACATTAGTAAAAAGTGTTAGCTTTTTAGCTCGGGAGGTACTTTGCATGTTTGTCTTGTATGCGGAAGTAGCCTTGTATCTGCACTACTAGACACTTGACTTTATAAAGGGTTTTTATAAAGTTGTAATAAAATGGTTCTTTTATGTAAGTGACTTTTTATTAAAGTGTACCTTCTAATATTAAAGTGACTTTATTTCATAAAGTGCACTTGTGTTATAAAGTGAAAATGTACTTTAATATTTTAAGTAATTTATTTTGGAGGGAATGAATCATGTCCCTTGATCTTGTAAAGGCAAGATTAGATTTAGGGTTGGAGAAGGTGAAGGGTCACTTTCAGATTATAAGAGAATGCATTGGGTAGTGTGCAAGACACAATGAGAAGAGTTTGAGAGAGATTTTCCAAGAGAGCTTGAGACAGGAAAGAGGGCAGCAAGGAGGGTGCATTTCCCAAGAAATTTTTGAAGTGAAGACTGTTGTAGCTGCTGGCTGAAAAAGAGGGCCATACTGTACAGTCCGTACAACAGGCTAGGAGGGCACAGAAATCAAGGCAGCATTGTTGCACGAAAATCAAGGCAGTTTTTTCAGTGTTTTCTTTTGGTGAAGAGGACGGTTCTGGTGCTGTCCATACAGTATCGATTTGGCACTGTTTTTGGGTGCTGTTCAGCTAGTCCGTACAGGTCGTATAGCCATTTTTGGGCAAGTTTTCCAAGGCAGAAATTTGGGACAGTTTTGGGTGCTGTAAGGTATTTTTCTCTTGCTGGAAATTGTATTCCTGCTGTTGATATGTACTTTCCTGGAGCTATATAAATCTCGCTGTCTCATTGGGTTTCCCCATATTGAGGTTTTCCCTGACATTGCCTAAATTTCTGAGTATTTCTGGGTTGAATGGTTGCTGTTCATTGTGTTTATTCTGCTGCAAAATTGCTTAGCAATGTGTATTTATGCTTATGGTAATTTCTGAATGTGGGTTTAGACATTTTAGAGTTCATAGAAGACAGTTATCTCTAGGTTGCTAGGTGTAAGATAGAACTTAGTACTTGCTGATTTTGTAATTAAAATTTCTACATGGTATCAGAGCTTGGGCTCTGAGTTATAGTGAGTGGTGAGATATTTGGGCAAGGGTTGAAGTGGGAAATCTGTTGTTTGTTTTCCTTTGAATAGCGACAGGGAATATGGTGGCATGCATTATATTTGAGAATCAGTTGGATGACATTTCCAACTATTTGCAGTGGAAGGTTCGGATGTCAGCTGTTCTCAGGGAGAACAAGATTTGGAACTATGTCAGTTCTATTGTTGTGGCTCCCACAATAGATCCTGTTGCTTTGGATTTGCATGAAGTAAAGGAGGCCAAAGCTCAGAGGATTATTCTGGATGGGGTGAAGTGTTGGAATTACTAAGACAACTGAGAGGGGGAGGGGTGAATCAGTTGTTACTGTGCTTAAACAATTTTATGCCTATTAAAATATTATTACCCTTCTCCAAGTGTTCATCAAGATTATGCAAGACATGAACAACAGAAATAACAAACATCAATCACACATATGATATACACAGAGACAGATATTTCACGAGGAAACCCATAAAGGGAGAAAACCTCTTCTTCTTCGAATGATAGGCAGTCTTTTAAGTTCTGTACATCATCTTTCTTTGAACACCAATTCAAAATGAGGCTACAACCTCTTCTTTAACAAGCTGCAACTTGCTGAGAGCACCAATTCTCTGGTTTCTCTAGCACCCACTAGAAGGAAGCACCAACTCCTTGAGTGTTCTAGCACCAACTGGATGGAAGCACCAACTTCCAGTCACACAGGCACCAACCTGTGTAATAGAGAACAATGGTTCTCCCTTGCACCACCCTACCACCCTGGTTTTTCTGGCTGCAACCAGATGGAAGTTACAACTCCCTGTGTTCAAGCACCCACTTGAAACTCTGAGGACAACAGTCCTCCCTAGCACCTCCCTACCACCCTGAGATATAAATCTTTGCTTGCTGAAATTTATTACAGTGATACAATGTTTATCAATGGCTTACCAGTCTCATCACTGTTCTGCTACGCTGCTCTGCTTCTGTCTGTTCATGCTTGGCTCCACTTGCTGTCTCTCTCCATCTGCTCTTCCTCTGTTCTTCTCATGCTCTTAGGTTCTCGTACAATCTGCTGTTTTCACCATTTTTGCTTTGGCCATCTTTTGTTCTTCATCTCTGCGTCTTTCACACTCTATTCCTCCTTTCTTCTTGATCACATACAGTTCAACTTATTTTACTGAGAAACAACAACCTGTCTCTGTCACGGAATTTTTCCTTTATGCCTTCTCTCATCATCCGTTACACTTCAAATCTCCAACGCCCGAGTCGGGAATTTCAAACCGCTCCAGAGCCATGATTCCAATGCCCCAGAACAATGATTCAGTTTGTGTAACTGAATCGTAACTGATCAAGAAACTACAAAACAAAACAACAACCCTTCGATTAGATTTGGTTTGATTAGCGTCGTTGGATTATACATGCAGGTGCTTTTTTACTGTTCAATGCGTAACCTCCGATGTGGAGCCTGGCAGTGCTAACTCCTTCCTCAATCTTCCGCGGATGTGATCTTGGGCGATGCTCTCATGTGACCACGTGATTGTGGGCGCGACCAAAGGTGGTTTGAGGGCAATCCGCTTTTCGCCCCGCAATTCACTACAGAGCTCCACGTATGCCTTTAGCGATACTGTGGTTTTGATTGCGGCCTGCTCATGAAAAATTAAGATCTGAGCATGTTTTGACCCCGCAATGCGACGAGACCGTCAATCTCATGATCTTGACGGTGCTCCTGAATGGACGGTTCAGATTTGATCTTTCACGATCTGCGGATCAAATCCAACCTCCCTAAATCAATGACTGCGATTTATTTCGGGATCCAGGCTTCGGGAGTTTCAAATCTCAAACCCTGCTTTCTTCCGTATGCCAATCTTTCGGAGTCGATGATCTGCGGACACCTGTCCTTCTCAATCGACGACTCTGCCTCCATTTCGGGATTTTGACCTTTCAACTAGATCAACGGTTCTGCATCCTCTTTCTCGATCAACGGTCGAGATCTCCTTTGGGTCTCTGGACTTCTGAAATCTCAAACTTGCGCTCCGGATCAGACGGCCCAGATTCACTTCAGACGATCCAACGCTTGAGATCTTCTTCAGACGATCTGACGACTGAGATCTTCTTCGGATGATCCAACGGTTGAAAATTTATTTCGGTTCTCTGGCTCTCCGGACTTCAGAGATTTCAAATCTCAAACTGACGCTTTGGATCAGATGGCCCAGATTCATTTCGGACGATCTGACGCTTGAGATCTTCTTCGGACGATCTGTCGATTGAGATTTACTTCGGACGATCCCATGGACGAGTATGTATTTCGGCTCTCTAGCTCTCCGGATTTCGGAGATTTCAAATCTCAAATTGACGCTCTGGATAGAACGACACAGATTCACTTCGGACGATTTGACGCTTGAGATCTTCTTCGGACGATCTAATGACTGAGATTTACTTCGGACGATCCGACGGTTGAGAATGTATTTCGGCTCTCCGGCTCCTCGGACTTCAGAGATTTCAAATCTCAAACTGACGCTCTGGATCAGACGACCCAGATTCACTTCAAACGATCGGACGCTTGAGATCTTCTTCGGACGATCTAACGATCGAGATTTACTTCAGACGATCCGACGGTCGAGAATGTATTTCGGCTCTTCAGCTCTCCGGGCTTTGGGGATTTCAAATCTCAAACTGAATTCTTGAAGTGAGATTTTTCCAGAGCGTAACCTCCTCACATCTTTAGACCGGAAACGAATGACGTTCGTTGAATCAAGATCTTAGATCAACGACTCGATCTGTCTTCGGTGCTTCTCTTCTAACTTATCCTATCCTTCCATTAATTCAATAGTGATCCAACGGTTGTCGGATATTCGGATATTCGAGTTCTCAACCCTTTTGCCCTGCTTATCTTATCCTTCCACTTTAAAGTGATCCAACGGTCGTGAAGACTCTCGAAGCAGATCCACGATCAAGGATGATTGTGGAACAACAACTTGCGAGTGATTTAATTCGTCACCCAAGCTCCGCAATTTGAAGTGGTACGTTTGTTGGTGAGTCAACCACAATAGTCGATCTTTGAAGCTATAAGATCTGACGGTCCTGACTAATTGTGGGATTGGAAATAGCACAATATTTAATTCTCCTTTCGATCTCCGCAATCTATCCTTGCTGTTGATATGGCGGTTGCGCATCCGACGGTCACGACTTAATCCGACTTAATCTGATCGTTTGTTAGATCAACCACAATCGTCGATATTTGGGTTTATGAGATCTGAGGATCTAGACCGATTGCGGGATTAGAACTAGCGAGTTGTTTAATTCTACTTTCTCTCTCCGCATTTCATCCCTGTCGTTGATCTGGCTTGCAGATCCGACGGTCACGATCCTCCTTCTGAGATGCTTTGATCTCTGCATACTGTTCACTCCTCTTGAGTTTATGCTTTTCGAGTTTGCCATCGTCGCTACTGTTCTTGCCATCAATGACAAGCACACTCTTCCTGTAAAACATGCCAACATGAAGGACCACCTTATCCCACACTTGGCTCAAAAGAAGACAACCCAAGAGATGTGGGATGCACTTAAGAACTTATTTGAGGCGAAAAATGAAAACCGGAAGATGGCCTTGAAGGATAAGTTGCATGATACCAAGATGGGTGAGGGGGAGAGTGTGTCTTTTTATCTTACCCGGGTAGCTCAAGTGAAATATGAGTTGGATGCAGTTGGTGAGGTCATATCAAATTTAGAGTTGGTGAGGATAGCCTTGAAAGCCTTCACCAAGGAATGGGAAGTCTTCGTGAAGTGTGTGGTGGGTTGTGAGCATCTTCCAGATTGGAACAAACTGTGGGATGATTTCACTCAAGAGGAGATTCGGGAAGGATCTCAGAGCAGTGGAGAGAAGACAAATGGAGTTGATGAAGAATGCTTCTCTTGTTGCAAAGAGCAAGAAGAAAGGAAATTTCAGGGGGGACTTGAGTAAAGTTAGATGTTACTGTTGTAACCAATTGGGGCACCTTGCTTCTTAGTGTCGTGAGAAGGAGGAGAGGAAGAAACAGGAGGGGCCTGAGACAACTGTTACATGACCATGGTTTGAAGAGGGATCACACTACCTAGGGGGCCCACTTGGGCTTTGTTACCCCCCATGCCTAGGGGTAACTAGAGGAGATTATGTCTCGAGGCCTGCAATGGAGAACATGAT
>ML899377.1:9185-20963 GCA_009831015.1 Picea engelmannii
CGAGGAAGACAAAAAGGTCAAACATGCTATCACAAGACTTAAAGGACATGCAACATTGTGGTGGGATGAACTACAAACTAATAGAAACTGTAAGGGAAAGCAGAAAATCAAGAGTTGGGATAGAATGGTCACCAAGATGAAAGCGAAATTCATTCCCAAGGATTACCAAATTACTTTTTTTCGAAGGATGCAGAATTTGAGACAGAAACTTATGTCAGTGAAAGAGTATACTAAAGAGGTCTACAAGCTGAATATCAGAGAAAGTCATCGCAAAAGTGATGATGAAAAGGTTTCCAGGTATATGAATGGTCTACGATATGAAATTAAAGATGAGATGAGAATGATGACCATCTGAATGGTGGAAGATGCTTATCAGATGGCTCTGAAGGCTGAAGAGAAGCTGAGCCGAAAGCAGGGTCAAAGAGGGTGAGGCAGAAGTCAGCCCAGAGGCAAAACAATTGTCCAAGATAAGAATCAAAAGCCTAAGGAGGAATGGAAGAAACCTCAACCTCAAACTGAGAGAGGTGGAATCTCACAGAGAGGGAAGTATGCCGAACAGAGAGAACAGTATGCTGATAATAACACTTTTCCTCGCGCTAGTGGAAGAGGAAGAGGTAGAGGTGGAGTAATAAAATGCTTCACATGTGGAAAGAATGGGCACAAATCTTATGAATGTCCAAATAAGAAGAAAGAAGGTGGTGAGACTCACATTGCCGAAGTGCAAAGGAAGAATATTGAAGTAGAGGATGCTGAAGGCAGAAGATCACTGGTGATGAGGAAGGTTCTCTTAACGCCAGAAAAGGAGGCGGAGAATCCAGTGCAAAGGAATAGTCTTTTTTGGACTGCTTGCAAGACCAAAGACAGGGTATGCAAGGTCATCGTGGACAGTGGTAGCACAGACAATCTCGTTTCTACAGAGATGGTAGAAAAGATGGAACAGGAGACTGTTGAACATCCAAGTCCATACAGAGTTTCATGGCTACAAAAAGGACATCAGGTAAATTGCACTAAACAATGTTTAGTTGAATTTAAAATAGGACGATATAACGATAAGATATTGTGTGATGTCATTCCCATGGATGTTTGTCATCCATTGTTGGGTAGACCATGGCAATATGACAGGAATGTGGTTCATGATGGGAGAAAGAACACATACACGCTAGAGAAGAATGAGAGAACTCACATGTTGTTTCCGATTAAGGACAAAGAGGTGAAACCTGAAGTAAGCAACACTGTACTTCTCATGAGTGGGAAGGAGCTTCTTAAGGAGGTTAAGAAGAAGGAAGATCCACAATTCATTGTGGTCATGAAACCTAGAATTGTTTTAACCAATACGAGGGTGGATGATTTACCAGAGGAAATCCAAAGGTTACTGGAGGAATTTGTCGATATAGTAGTGGATGAACTACCTCGTTCGTTGTCACTGATCAGAAGTATAAGTCATCTCATTGATCTTATACCTAGAGCCAGTTTACCAAACAAAGCAGTGTACAGATTGATGCCACAGGAGAATGAAGAGGTCAAAAGACAGGTCCAGGATTTAATGGACAAAGGGTTGGTTAGAGAAAGCTTGAGTCCATTTGTTGTTCCAACAGTGCTCAGTCCGAAGAAAGATGGAGGCTGGAGGATGTGTACAGACTCAAGAGCAATTAACAAGATTACCATTAGGTATAGATTTCCATTGCCAAGGATGGATGATTTGATGGATTGTTTGAGTGGGGCAATTTTTTTTTCGAAGATTGATTTGAAAAGTGGTTATCATCAAATTTGTATGATAGAAGGTGATGAATGGAAGACAACCTTCAAGACTAACGAAGGGTTGTATGAATGGCTTGTTATGCTGTTTGGCTTAACAAACACGCCAAGTACCTTCATGAGATTGATGAATGAAGTCCTGAAGGATTTCATCAGAAAATTTGTCATTGTGTATCTTGATGACATACTGATTTTTAGTAAAATAGAGGCAGAGCATCTGAAACATTTGTCTACAGTGATGTAGAGGCTACAGTAAGAGAAGTTGTTGATAAATATGAAGAAATCCTCATTCGTGAAGACAGAGCTCATTTATTTGGGTTTTTTTATTTCTGCAGATAAGTTAAAGGTGGATCCAGATAAAGTGGAGGTGATTAAGAATTGGCCATCACCAAAGAGTATCTTTGAAGTTTGAAGTTTTCATGGGTTGGCTAGTTTCTACAGAAAATTCATCAGGAATTTCAGTGGAATTAGCGCACCAACGATGGACATAGTCAAGAAAAGACATAAATCTTTTCACTGGATAGAAGAAGTAGAGAAAAGCTTCAATTTGTTAAAGAGGAAGATTACTGAACAACCAATTATGGTGTTGGCATATTTCAGAAAGACATTTTAGGTCAGATGTGACGCTAGTGGCTTTGCAATTGGAGCAGTTTTGAGTCAAGATGACAGGCCAGTCACATACTTTAGTGAGAAACTGAATGAGGCGAAGGTTAAGTACTCCACGTATGACAAAGAATTTTATGTGGTCATACAGGCACTAAAGAAGTGGAGGCACTACTTGATTCCTAAAGAGTTCGTTTTGTACAGTGACAATCATGCATTGCAATTTGTAACTCAATAGGAGAAGATGAACCAAAGACATGTCAAATGGGTTGAACATATGAAGAATTTTACTTTTGTAATTAAACATATTTCTAGAACTACTAACAAAGTTGTTGATGCTTTGAGCAATAAATATTTGCTTATGCAGGAGTTCAGAGTCAAAACATTGGGTTTTGATAATCTCAAGGACATGTACAAGGATGATCCATATTTCAAAGAGGTGTACGAGGCATCTGAGAATCCAGTTCTCAGGGATAGAAGTCAATGGGCTGAATATATGATCCAGGATGGATTATTATTCAGAGGTAATCAATTATGTGTTCCAAAATGCTCCATGAGGGAGAATCTGCTGAAAGAGAAACACAGTGGAGGATTGGCTGGACATTTCAGTCATGATAAGACGTTCTCGAAGTTAAATGGCTCATATTTTTGGCTAGGGATGAGAGAAGATGTCAAAATATTTGTGGATAGATGTATAATTTGTCAGCACACAAAGGGAAGGAAACAAAACACAGGATTATATCAGCCGTTACCCATACCAGAGAGGCCATGGGATGCAGTAAGCATGGATTTTGTGTTAGGATTGCCAAGAACACAAAGAGGGTTTGATTCAATATTTGTGGTAGTGGATAGATTTTTGAAAATGGCACACTTTATACCATGTCATAAAACCAGCGACGCAACTCACATTCCGAACCTGTTTTTCAAAGAAGTTGTCAGACTTCACGGCTTACCAAGGAGTATAGTTTCAGATCGAGACACCAAGTTCGTGGGACATTTCTGGAGGAATTTATGGAGGAAGCTGGGGACAAGTTTTTCATTTAGCTCATCTTATCATCCTAAGATGAATGGGTAAACAGAAGTTGTGAACAAAATCTTGGGATATTTACTAAGGAGCCTAGTGACTGAACACCACAGTCAGTGGGATCACATTCTGCCACAGGAAGAATTTGCTTATAATGATTCAATCAATAGAAGCATGGGGCAGAGTCCATTTCAGATTGTTTATGGAATGCAACCTAGGGGAGTTTCTGAACTGAAATATTTAGAACAAGATGAAACTAGAAGTTCTAGTGCAAAAGATTTTGCAGAGGCAATGAAGGAACTTCACAGCCAAGTGAAGGGGCAATTGCATAATTCAAGCCAAGAGTATAAGCGCAGAGCAAATCAACATAGGAGAGAACTTCAATTTGAATTTGGTGATTTGATTCTTGCACATCTGAGGAAGGAAAGGTTCCCAAGGGGAACATATAACAAACTGAAGATGAAGAAAATTGGACCATGCAGGATCATAAGGAAATTTGGGGCAAATGCATATGAGATTGAATAACCTGATGGAATCGAAATTTCACCGATATTCAACATCTCAGATTTGTACCCTTACAGAGTTAGAGAAGTAGGGGCAGACAGTGAACAGACAGAGGTTCAGTGGGCTAAACAATTGCCTATAGCTGAAAAGCCACAAATGGAGAGAATACTTGACAAGAGAGTCAACAAGAGGACCAGGAGAAAAGAATATTTTGAATACTTGGTCAAGTGGAAGGGACATCTAGTTGAAGATGCCAGTTGGGAGAATGAAACAAAAATTCAGAAGCACAGACAGAAAGTGCAAGAGCTCATGAACAGGAGTTCATGAAAATTTTCAAGTGAGGGAGTATGATGCAGGAGCATTGCAAGCAGCAAGAAAGCGCGGAGACGGAAGACAACTGGAAAGCACCAGCGCACATTTTTTTTGAAATTTTTTGAAACATTAATGTAATAGTTAACGGAGTGCGTACTTCCATATTGTAAACAGATCTTGAGCGATCCACTCTCATTTGTAAGGTGTAGAGGCATTTATAAGAAGTTAATGTAAGTAGATAGATTTAAATTCTAGATTAGACAGTTTTAGGAGCTGGAGAGAAAACGACTATAGAAACCGTCATCTTGTATCATTTGTAACATTAGCAACCTTATCAATTGATAATAAAGCATAGAGGATAATAAGTAGAGAGCTGTGTAAAAGAGCCCATGTACAGAAGTTCTGAGATTAATATATGAAGCTTTGATTCAGGCTCATGGTGTTCTAATGCTTTCTGTGTATACATTCTGAATGTTATGCTCATGGTTGTTTTACTCTTTATGTTGTACATTTTCTTTTATGCTATGTATGTATGATTTAATGTTGGGTATTTGAAGTCTGAGAGAGTAAAGAAATGTGTTTCAATTGTTTCTCTTCTTGAGTCAAAGTTCCTGCAAGGAGTGCAATGGAGCATCCACAAGGAGTGCGTTGATGGGTTCAGAGTTCATCTCTGAAAATCTCAGGAGGGATACTGTTGTTCTCATTTCCCGCAGAAGTGCAAGTCAGGCACAGAATCCGTGCAGGGTGTGTGCAGGCTGGTTGGAATTTCAGAACTTATCAACCAAAGAGAGGGTTTGAAGACTATTGTCACAAGGAGTTGCGTAGAGTTAAGGGATTCAAATACTTAGAGTATTTAGAGTGCCGTAAGGAGTGCATGCAAAAATCTTATAGGAGATTTGAGTTAGTGAAAGTAAGCCCAGGAGAGTTCGCACCTTCAAGGTGTTGAAGAACAGAGGGGTTTTGGTCATCAGGAAGAGGCCAAGTCATAGTGAGGAGGATTACTGAGCTGACTCAGAGCGAATTTCTTTGAAGAATAAATTTTTGACAGTCGGAATTCTCCGAGGAGAATCCCTGAATTAGCGAGGACTGTAGGATCCAGGGAAGTTGCAGGGGAGTTAAGCATTGGATAGATCCTCTCTTCATAGGGCATAGTCAATGTGGATCATCGACTTCGATCTGTTCAGGTCATCAACCAGTTCGACATTTTGGGACTTCGGAGATCGCAAGGTGGAGCGGACAGAGAATTCAAGTGTTAGCATATTGAAATCCCGGTACTCAAAATTGCACTGACCGTTGGGTAAAAGGAGAGTTCACAACCGTTGATCTCCTTGAGAGCAGAACCTTAGAGTTTCGGAGTTTCAGGGTTTGGAGGTTCGGGAATCCCGAAGGCATAGTGAAATAAAATTTCGGTGTTTTGAAACCCTGAAGAAGTGAAGAGGAAGGGAAGGCCGGGACATTCAAAATTTCGACGAATTGGAAATTCGGGTTTCGGGACTCCAGGAGTCAAGAGTAGAGTTTCATGACATCACAACTCCTGAAATCGCGAAGTCCGATATCCTGAAACAGAAGAGGAATTTCCTCAAGGTGTTGTTGTGGGTAGGTTCCCGAAAGGGAAATAGGGGAGTCAGTCGAGCTCTTGGGCCGAAAGGAAAAGATCCTCTACAGATCCCGACCTACGGGTCTAGAGTAGGGGTTCTGCATCACTGATTCGTAAACTGTCATGGATATTCCATTAGAAAAAATCATCAAAATAGATCTTATAATATTATGAAATCTTCGACTGTGCAGACTAATTTTCCTTAGACAACAGATTAATTGATTATTATCTTTTCTTGAATTTATGAAAATGAAAAAAAAGGAAAAATGGTACACACAACATCCACACAATTGAACACAAGATGTATCCTAGGAAACTCGATATGGGAGAAAACCTAGCTAGAAGGTGAGGCCTATGATTTTCTCTCTTTTCTTCAATTATTGAAAGAAAGTACAAAGAAAGAGGCACTCACTATGGAGTCAAATTTGACAATGTGTCCTGAACAATTAAAAAATAATCGCGTACCTCCTATGTTGTGATCTAAAAATACCACTCCTTGGATTCTCCACTCAACTATGGAACAAGTACAATAAAAAATAATGAAACTCTTTCTCCTCATAGCGGCCCATTATTTAACATCACTCGATAGTCATCTACGGTTATGTTTTTGACTTCCCAAACCCTCAATTAATGCTCAATTTTTTACTTTCTATAATCTTGTTGAAAGTCCACATGTGTCTATCCCCATATGTGTGAGTAATAGGGGTTGACATGGCATCCACTCATACCATGGTGGTCAACAAAGTAGGTCAACTTGCAGGAGGGATAAAGTTTGCATACAAGCTCTGATTGACACATTGTTGGAAAGGTCTCGGAATGTAGAACACTATAACCCCACAAAATTCTATTTGATGACTCAAATGTTCCGGAAGGTTCCAGACCCCAATTTTCCAAACTAGGACCTACCACTAAAATGGCCTCGCAAGCTAATTCCTCAATTTTTTCCACCCAGAAAGTACCAAGAGAGATGAAAAATTATATGACGATCCAATTTGGATCACCACCCAAAGAATATCCTCACCCAATAACTCAAGTAAAGAAAGAGAAAATTCAATAGTCCATCCGTAAGGACCTGGGCTCTGGTCCTTCTTAAAAGTAGTCAAAACATGCAATAACTCATCCTTATAAATATGACTGAATATCCTTTCATTGTCATCGTCAATAATCCAACTAGTGAAAAAGGAGATTACCTTCAATATCTCCACACTATTAGCACCAAAATGATTCTTGAAATGTTGAAATCCAAGATTTCTATCTCTTTAAAACCTCTCAACTTGTTGCCTTCAAAGTTGTGATTTCCTAGAGAGTGTTAATATTCCTCACGTAGTTAGAAAATTTTTGAAATAATTTTGTATTTTGATCACCAGATTCAATCCAAGTTCCTATATTTTCAAACACTAATCCACTTCCTTATCCATCAACAATTTAGACTGCTTCTCCTCATCAAATTTACCTTCATCATACTTCTGGACCAAATATTCCAATGATTTCTCAACCTCTTCCAAATGAGAATCTCTCAATCTAAATCTTTCCCCTGCCCAAACTGCCACCTTCTCTTTTACATGTTTTAGAGATATGGAGAACTATTGATAGGATGATGACTCTAGATCAAAATAATAATGTCACCAATTTCCCTTAATCATGGCTTTATTTTCATCCTTAGTAGTCCATCTAGGATTGAATTTAAAAGGAGTTCCTGGTTTTGATCCATGTTTTTTGAATTCTAACCAAATGAGGAAATGATCACAGAGATTGATTCATCCCACCCAAGTCATGAAAATTTCCACCTTCTAAATGAGGGTATCCTAAATCATAAACCAATCCAATATCTTAGCAACTACATCCTAACTAGATATATTATTATTCCAACTAGGTATTAATTTAACAGGTTCAATATCCACCCATTCAAAAACTTCAAAATGTGATCGAAATAAATCAACAAGTCTATCAGACCTGGAACTATCCCCCAATACTTATTTGGAGATTAATGTTAGATCCATACCACCATTGATAACTAGGATATCAAATTTTATGTCTTGGAAGTAAGAAGCCTATCCCAAAAATTATGTATTCCTTCATATATCCATAAATGTTGGAAATGGATAAAGAAAATCACAAGTTTTTGCAAAAGATCTTTGCAAATAAACCAGAGTTAATATAAAATGAATTAGACAACACAACATTATAATTCCAATCCATATTGATCCTCCTAGATAAATCCTTAGAATCCAAAGAAATAAATTCCGAACCACTCATTATTTTTTTAATTTCATGGATTAAAATATCCTCTTTTCCCATGGTATTTTGGAGCAAAACAATCTCAACTCTTTCAACCTCTACTAGTTGAAAGAGGGAAAATTGTTTGGCCTATCCCCCTAGGCCCTGAATATTAGCAGATAAAATATTCATAGGGAAACCTATGGAAGGGATAGTCCCACTCTAAGGGACCCAGTAATAATCCTCTACTTTCCATGAGTGATTTATTTGATTTCATATTCGTGTGCTTGTTTAAAGGCTAATTTTATACCTTTAGAGAGATTCCCCACTTCTTTAGTAGAGTCCATGACTGGACCTCTGGAGGGACCTAATACAATATAGTGACCTTTCTTAGGTTGTAAATCATAATGTCCTCCTCATCTGGATTGTACATCAAAGGAAAATGACCCAACCCCTCCATTGACCCCAGACCCACCAAATCACTTAGGTCAACATTATCAAAACAATTAAGAGGAGGGAAATTAGAGAAAAGGGGGTATCTGGTGATATTTGGAGGTCAACCTCTGTGTCTCTTAATTAAAAAAAAAGGAGTTGGAATTATCCCTTCAACACCTACATCATTCGGTTGAGTAGTTGACATGCCTTCCAGTTGGATAGTCGACCAACATGCTACATCAGTCGGTTGAGTAGTTGACGTGCCTTCCAGTTGGACAATCGACCAACAATCGAAGATAATTGGGTAGTGGATTAACAGACCTAGAAATCCACTATGAGCCAGATACATAGGTGTTGGGTCGAGAATCCTTGTCAAGCCGACTCGACAACGCATATTTAGCAGAGTCAACTCTAACAACTGATGGTTACATAAGGACAAGATCTTCCATATTCTATGGAAGTTGGTTAGATATTGAGGCTATAAATAGCATACCCCTTGGGTCACTATCATCATGTATATCATAGCGTTCAAGTGATCAAGTTGATATCATATGGA
The DNA here is from genome assembly GCA_009831015.1 of Picea engelmannii. Taxonomy (NCBI): domain Eukaryota; kingdom Viridiplantae; phylum Streptophyta; class Pinopsida; order Pinales; family Pinaceae; genus Picea; species Picea engelmannii. The sequence continues at coordinate 18,189 of ML899377.1, forward strand.
GATATCAAGTTCCAATATGCACTGTGATGTTATGATCACAATGCACTTTGCTTAAGTTTTGTAGCAGTGTCCTTAGACACCACCTATGTCTTCAAAATTTTGATTTCTCTTTGATTATCTACAGAAATGTCTATCTATTTTCATCACTAGTTCCACAGCTTCCCCAACATGGTATCAAATTTGATGTTTTAAAACCTCAACTTGTTATTTGCAAACCTTGCTGAGTCAGATTTGGTGTGTGATTAACTCTTTGCCAATGGTTTGTTGATTGGAACCTTTGAAAAAAAACCTTCGTTCTAGATATTGAATATGGCTTTGAATAATGATCCTTTTGTTATGAATAGATCAAATTATGTGGTATGGGAATTTTTGAGGCCACAACAACCTCCCTTTACTTTCTCTTGTGAAAGAGAAAGGGAAAGGCCCCCCTATTGAAATTTGAATTCTAATGAATCCTCTACTGCTTGAGACTAATGTTATTTATTTGTCTACCTTGAGAGATTTGGGGGTTTGAAATTGATTGATGAGTGTATTTAATGGAGGTTGATTATTCCTTTTGATATTATGATTTCAAATGTCTTAATGATGCTTCTTGATCGATGATGTTTCCTTGACATTTTTATGATGGAATTGACACATTATCTTCAAAACTTTTGCAGATTCTAAGGTGCTTGATGATCCTATGTGGCTGCAGGGTTTGATGTTCTATTTTGTGTCCTACATGAGTTTTTTGTTGAGGGTTTTCTGAATGGATAACTTAAATTTTTCATAGTCTTTCTTACGTGTTGTTATTAATGTCTTCATCTTCATGCTCTCATATGGTGATCATACTCTTCAATTTCGAAATCTTATCTTGAATAGAAAAATTACTAATCCTTCATTTGATTTTGATTCTTGACACATTCATTTTTCAGGAAACTTACCTACAACCACCCATGATTATCTTTGAACAAACCCAACACTCAGTTATAAGTTTGTTGAATACAAGAAATGTAATGTTTATAGTATAACGGGTGTCTTCTTAATCACTTAACTGATATCATCTTTTTTGTGCTTGGAGGAGCATGTTCATAGGGTCACTTCCTTTACATGACTCCTCCAACCTTGAGATGCATATGGGGAATCCATTGATATTATTCCTCTTTGCTAGACTTCTCTCTATGTAGACCTTGTCTATTGTTTGAAGCAAACAATCATCATTATGAACTAAGCCTTGTCTTGCCCAAACCTCATCAAAAACAAATTCTATCACCATTGAATTGATGAGGCCAAAACCTTGATTTTTATACAAAACTTTGATCTTTACCAATCTCTCCCTCATCAGGAAGTAGGTTCACCTTGACTTACAGTTGCCCCGAGGTCTGAAGCTTGAAATGATATCAGATCCACCTTTCCTCTAGTCCTATATTGTGAGCTCATCGGATTTACTCTATCGATAATCCTCGTTCATAATGATGAGTGCACATTGGCTTCAGAATGGTCAGAATCCCATAAGATAAAATCCTATTGGGATCCCTTCATTGAATTTGTCTCATCGGGCTAGCCAAGTGAAATCCATTACGATATTCTTGAGGTATGGAAGGTGTGAGATTATTCATATTAATCTCAACCGAGTTCCTCTTTTGACATTCCCTCTCTTGGAAAACCTAGGCCCAAGGCCTATTGAGGTTCATGGATGTCGACCCTTGTCATGTCGTCGCCTGATTATTTATTGCTATTTTTCATAATTAGTTTCATGCATTGTGGCCTTACATAAGAACCTATTTGTTGATCTAATCATATCCACTCTCGTTGCAATATTAGCAAGTCTACCCTATGAGATGTTCAACTTGACTAGATTGACATGTGTCCCACGTCAATTGGCATCGATATCCTTTATCATATGAATCACTATTTGTGACGTTGATTTTTCACATGGCATATCGTCTTTTCTCCTTGATCGTTTTCCATTCATTGTATCCAAATTTGAGTGTTTGTGATTTCCATACGACCTACCTACCCAAATTGACATCCGGTTACCCGAAATCTACATGGTACATCTTGCTCCTATTTTTGGGTCCCTAGGTGCAGAACCCTGATTGGTGTGGAACCATGACTGGCATGGAACCCTGACTTGTGTGCAATTTGGCATTATTTTCCTAATTTTTATTTTTATTTTTATTTTTGTAAATAATTTGTATATTTATTAATTTGTTTATATTTTTATTGATTATTTTTGTATTTATTTATTTCCATTTTTATTTCACCGTTGGTTTTGCAAAACCACATGGTTTTATTGCACATGGTAATTTGCCTTGGTTTTCCCCTCAGTTACCCTTGATATTTATTTTTTACATGGGGAAAATCAAGTTCACTTTAAAAATGTTTTCACATGGTTCAAATTTATTTTTACATGGATAAATTTTGTTTTACATGAATAAAGTATTTGTTGCATGGTGTGTTTTTCATATAAACCTAATGTATAATATATGCATTCTCATTCTTTTCTATGCCCCTTAAATTTAGAAACAATTTGACTTTTTTTTAATGTATATATGTATATTCGTTTATTTCTTTTCAATTTTCATTTTAATTAATTTTAATTTCATGTTGATTTTTAATTTAACTCTTTCATCCACCCTTACTAATTAGATTTCAAATTAATATTTCATTAGAGTTCTCCACCTTCACTTCACTGTAAATTCCATTGGAAATTACCATTAAGATGTACCTCCTACTTTTCCGCATTAATAGAGAAAAGTATATATAATATATACTTTTCTCTATTAATGCCCC
>WSFP011537596.1:0-11778 GCA_009831015.1 Picea engelmannii
GGGACCGAACCACTCATTTCTAGGGTTAGTTAAAAATACTTTGAGGGACTCATCCGAAGCATGAGCTTATATTTCAAGCATATATTATCCTCCTCAAAGCTTGTGTAAAACTAAACAGGTACTCACCATAAATGGTGGGGAGGAAATTGGGAAATAAATGTATCTAAACCTGTATTCTATGGAAGAGTCTCTTTTGAACATGACACACTTTCACTTGCTTTATGTTTAGGTTGGAAAATCCGCTTATCTCCTGATCATACTCCTTTATAAGATTACAAATTGGTCTGTGATCACTGTTATTGAGTCATTTTTTCCAAGATAGTTGTCGTGTCTTCAATATGTTCAAAGAGAAGTTCGACCTGGAAAGCATTCTATTGCGTCAACCATTTCTGGAGTCCTTAAGTCTTTTATTACGTCGTTCATCCCTAAGTCAGTCCTGAAGCACTTGTTACTCTGATCTACCTCAAATATTTTTACACGTTTCATGTCATTGATGGGGGATACATTAGGGCCCTCCTATGACGTGTCTTTTCCTGTTGACTTCAACTCATTATACAAGAATTAGACTTAGAAACTAATTGGTACCATGGAACTTGCATGCCTCAATGGAAGGTTTCCTCACTTTCGACAGTGGGTTTTCATTATTGACCCATGATCGGGAGATTCTGCCGAGTGTTTGACTTTATCTCATTAACTCACACCCATTGGATTGTAATAGTATACCTTGGGAATCATTGACATTAATGGTGTTTTCTATCACACTTGTTAATGGTATTCATTAATGAATGGTAATCAAGTAGTTTCTACCATGTTCAACTTCAACACATGTATTCACATGGTTAGATTTGTACTATAGAGTGGTGGATATGAAGCCTCTAAATATTTTCTGACAATTTAGGTTGCATTGGAGTATATTCATATTGTACTGTTGCATGGATCCACAATGTATGTCTCGTGGCTATGCTCAAATTTGAGTTTTTAACACATAGATCCACAGTTTATTTTTGGTGGCTATATTTAGATTTGAGTCATAATGCCATGGATCCACAGCGTACGTTTGGTGGCCATGACCTGTCTTACATGACATGGATCTTTGCATGTTGGAATTTATTCTTTGAGTATGGAAATTCCTATCCCAGTGATGATATATCATTGTACTGTATTTCCTTGTTTGTTTGCAGGTTTTCGACCGACATGTTCCTTGTTCCCAACACACACTCGACAAAGCAGTTCAGCTCTCAATATGTTCTAACTTCATACTTTGGGGGGCTCACTATTAACATTATTTTTGACACCCCTATGACCTTTAATGATGTAAATCTATCCTTTGTATTTAAAAGGATCAACGACCTTAATCTCTAAAGATGGACGAAGATGAATTTTCCCAGAAATATGAAAATTATCTTTTCCTTCATAAAAACCTTATAAAAATGGATCATCACACCTTTCTTAGTGTTAAGTGTGTGATGATATAGGATTTTCGTAGGTTTCACCATAGTGGCCTGCGATGTCGTCACAGTCTACTCAGTTTTAAGGGTGTGATGATTTTCGTACGAAGGAATAAGTGTGTCTTCTCGATTCTTCTAGAGGAGAAGCTTCTGAGGTGAGGTGGCTTCCAATCGGTTTATATCTGATTCGCATCCCTTATCTCATGCGGTCACTCTAACCTCCTCACCCTATCCTTTTCATCTTATAAAAGGAGAAGAGTTCTCATGGGAAAAGCTAGTTGGAAAAGTTCTTGAGTTTTGTAGCTTGGATTTTTTGGAGCTTGTATGTTGGCTTTGAGCTTTGCTTTTTCAAGATAGATTGTTGATCTCAGAATCCATGGAGAAAAATTGTATGGGAAGCAAGGAACTATTGGAAGGATCTTGACAACATCTAGGCATTTGGTTGTATCTTTCTTCCACATTCTTTAATAAAGTGATATATTTATTTCCCATAAAATTGGTCTTATTTTATTGTATGACTCCTTGATCACATACATAGGTTTTGTTGAGTATACGTTGTTGATTACACTTCATTGGCTTATGTATTTTTATAGGTTCAACATCCGATAAGTCTTGGAATGGAGTGAGGATGATACTAGAGAGGACAAATGATGTTTAAAAGGTATGTCATTTATCTCTTGTTAGTTAGTATGCTTGATAATTAAAACCTAGGCAAAGATTTATATTTTGTCTTGTTTTGTTCTAGCTTCGGGGTGAAACTAGGGAGATCTGTTTGTTTCCGCACTTATTGATTTTTTCGATAAAACCCATCTAATAAAAGAAAATAAAAAAAAAACATTTAAACTGAAGGAGGAACTTTCATAAGAAGATATCATGTCAATCACTACATAAATCCCATCAATAAATTGGCGAGATCAAAATATCTAGAACCATTCCACCATCAAACCTTGCAGATTCTAATTGGGTCTCCATGGTGGGTTTGGTTCCTGTTGTTGAATTAGAGGGATTTAGGACCCCTCAACACACAGTGTTCTTGAAAATCAATTTATTATTCAAAACTTGCATTGTGTCTCACCGAGAAAAACCCTAGTTTCAACAATCCTCCAAAAAAATGATTTTCCAGGAAACAAAATGAGAATAGAAGGGCCCCATTAGATGAATCCCAGTGCATTGAATCCAATGCAACCGATGATTTTTCCATCCAAGGCCCAATTAGATTTTTATCACGAGTTGAAACTCAACTCCTTAATCCATTCAAGGACATAGAGGCAATTTGGTCTAGGGGAATAAAATACAAATCAAGTGGCATAATGGAGTTCTGTAAGCTTCCACATGTCTATTTTTCAAAGACCCACATGACCACACTACCCATAATTTCTTGACACAATGTTCTTGAAAATCAACCTCTTGTTCATAAATTGCAATGTGCCTCACTAAGAAAAACCCTAGTTATGGAGATCCTCCAACAAACTATTTTCCAGGAAACAAAATGATAGCATAGGGTCCCCACTAGATGAAACTCCTTTCCCCTGATCCAATGCAACTGATGGTTCGTCCATCTGAGGTTCGGTTAGATTTTTATCGTGAGTTGCAACTCACCTCCTCAAGCCATTCATGGACATATTGGAAATTTGTTCTGGGGGCATAAAATCCAAACCAAGGGAAATAACATAGTTTCATAAGCTCCTACACATCTATTTGGAGAAGTCCCATGCAATCATCATACCCAAAATTTCTCGGCACAATGTTCTTGAAAATCAATCTCTTGTTTTGAAATTGCATTGTTCCTTACTGAAAAGAACCTTAGTTCCAGATATCCTCCAAAAAAATCTTGGGAAATGGAATGGCAGTGTATGGTCCCCACTAGTTGAAACCTTGTGCCCAAAATCCAATGCAACCAATGTTTCACCCATCCAAGGCCTGATTATAGTTTTATCACAAGTTGCAACTTTTATCCTCAATCCATTCAGGAACATGTTGACAATAGACCTAGACCTAAACCATGAACATGGAATAGACCTATACCTAGACCTAAACCATGAACATGGAGTAGAACTATACCTATACCTAAACCATGACCTAGCCCTAGACCTAGGCCTATACCAATACCTATACCTACACCATGACCATGGTCTATACCATGGCATAGACCATGGCCTAGACCATAAGGTAGAAGATATCTAAGACCATGAACTAGACCATGAAAACTATGAAGGTACCTAGATATAGGAACAAACATAGATTATTTAATGACAGTGAAATTCTCTTGCAATTATTTTGATCTAAGATATATGGGATAACATGTTGATCACACTAGCATTGTATAAATTTTGAGAAATGGAAAATTATTGCAACTTACAAATTTTCACTTCGAACATGAAGTTTCCTTGATCTATTTTGTTCGAACTTTCAACCTTAATGCCGATCTAAAATATAAATTATGGCAATAATATTTCTCTTCTATTCAACATGATTTCACCTATCAACACAACGAAATAAATACCATATGAGTGTACTTCAATATGATAGTGCTACAACACTTAGGGAACACTTTTCAAGACATATAAAAAATAAAAAAATGTCTTATTACAATAGATTAAAACAACAAAAAATATACTCCTTTATCTTTCGAGAATGTCTTAAATCACTTAATCAATTCAACTGTATGTTATGTCAAATCAGCATGAACAACAAAGACTAAAACCTACTCAATTATGAAGATAACATAAGTTGAAAATCAAATCTACAAGTACATTATATTTGGATAGCTAGAAACTGATATATATATATATATATATATATAGAGAGAGAGAGAGAGAGAGAGAGAGAGAGAGAGAGAGAGAGAGAGAGAGAGAGAGAGAGATAATGAAGTGAAAATACATACCACAACTTTACCACAAGTCTAGTACAAGTCAAGCTCTTAAAACCTTAGCTGGGGAAATCACAAGAAACTCTATCCATTGACTCCTCTTAGCTAGGACTCGCTCCCAACAATATCTGGTCACTCCAACAAATATCTTCAACATGATAACATCAACACTAACGAGTCCTCCTTGGAACACATGTCAAGTTTGTATTGCATAAGTTTTCCACACTAGTGCTCTTGTCTTCCTTAGAATTTACAAACCCTATCCATATTGCATCACATAGTTACATGGAAATGAAACTTTACTATTAACCTCCAAGTATACATGTCCATGCTAGGTTTTGATTCCTCAAACCTTAGGTATTCAACCCTTGCATCAATGCAATCACCAATAATTCCATTGAACATCAAGAATACAATAGTTGAGTCTTCTTCCAAGAAATACATTGCATAGAACTCAAGATTCATCAAGCTAGGCTCTCCATGATATTTCCCTAGCCTCCATGCATCCCACAAGAACAAGGCTCCAAAATCATGCAAGGTCTTAGATAATTTTCCAAAAAAAAACTTTTATAATTTTTTTTTTTAATAAAATCATTAATTCAAGGTTTATTCTAATTTCTCACCTTCTTCTTAGTAACATGCTTCAATAATTCCTTGAATTTTTCAACACTTTTCAAATTTTCATCTTATTTTCCATTTTCATAAATAAAAAATATTTAACTGCACATAAAAGCATATTTTCATCTCCTTTTACATTTACAAATATAGTTCGTATTTATCCACACATGAAAACTTCTTTTAAGTAGGTGTTAATCGCGAATATGTCCACCCCTAATTTAAGGATAGATATTGTTATATTTCGGTGTATATGCATTATTTTCCCCGAATTAGAGATATTATTATTTACTTCAACATTTACTTGAATAAGAATATATATTATTACTAAAATTAATTGAATATTTTGTATAGATATCATATGTTGTATTATATTCCATATCAATCCATTGTTTACTTATTCAAACACTTTGATGTGAATCATCATTTTGGTTTTGTATGAATTTTAATAATGTGAAAGGAATCAATAATTAGAGGTCAAATCAATAAAGGAAAGGTAAGGCAATGCAAAGCAAGGAAATACAAGGAAAGGCAATGCAAGACTTGGCATGGCATGGAATGGCAAGGTATGGCATGGAAAGGCAGGGAATGGAATGTAAAGTCAAGGAATGACATGGCAAGGCAAGGAAAGGAAAGGAAAGGCAATGTAAGGCATGGCATGGAAAGGAAAGTAAAGGCATGACATGACAAGGAAAGGAAAGGAATGGAATCGCAATGCAAGGCATGGAATGGCATGGAAAGGCAAGGAAATGCGAGGCATGGAATGTCAAGGAAAGGCATGGCATGAAAAGGAAAGGAAAGGCATGTCATGGAAAGACAAGGAATGGCATGGAAAGACAAGAAAAGGAAAGGAAATGAAACATAGGGTAATGCAATGCAAGGCAATGCAAGGCATGACATGGTATTTCATGGAAAGGAAAGACATGGCATGGAATGGCATGCAAGGTAGGGTAATGCTAGACGTGGTAAGGAAAGTAAAGGAATGACAAGGCATGGAAAGAAAATACCTAGGTATGGCAAGGAAAGACATGGCATGGCATGGCATGGCATGGAAATGCAAGGAAAGGAAAGGATAAACATGACAAGGAAAGGAAAGACATGGAAAAGAAAGGTATAGGTATAGGTCAAGGTCTAGGAATGTAAAGGTAAGGAAATGCAAGGAAAGACAATGTACGACATGACATGGTAAGGAAAGGAATGGCATGGAAAGGAAATAAAATGCATGGCATGGAAAGGAAAGGCATGGCATGACATGGAAAATAAAGACATGGAATGGAAAGGAAAGGAATGGAAAGGCAAGTCAAGGAAATCCAATGCAAGGCAATGCAAGGCCTGGCATGGAAAGGCAAGGCATGACATGGCATGGAAAGACAAGGTAAGGAAAGGATAGACATGGAAAGGAAAGGAAAGACATGGAAAAGCATGGCAAGGAAAGGTCTAGGTCTAGGTATGGAAAGAAAAGGTAAGGAAATGAAATTCATGGCAAGGAAAGGCATGACAAGGAAAGGCATGGTATGGAAAGGAATTGTATGGCATGTCATGGAAAGGAAATGAATGGAATGGCATGGAATGAAAAGGCAAGGAAATGAAAGGAAATTTAATGCAAGGTGTGGCATGGCATGGCATGGGAAGGCAAGTCAAGGCAAGGCATGGCAAGGAAAGGCAAGGCAAGGAAAGGCATGGCATAGAAAGGAAAGGCATGACATGGAATGGAAGGACAAGGAAATTCAAGGAAATAAAATTCAAGGCATGTCATGGCATGGAATGGAAAGGCACAACATGGTAATGAAAGGCAAGGCAAGACAAGGAAAGGAAAGGAAAGGAAAGACAAGGAAAGGAAATGCAACGTAAGGAAATGCAAGGCATGACATGTCAAGGCAAGGTATGACATGGCTAGGGAAGGCATGAGATGACATGGAAAGGAAAGGCAAGGCAAGGCAAGGCAAGGCTATACATGGAAAGGCAAGGAAAGACATGTAAATCCAAGGCTTAGGTCTAGCTATGGCAATGTAATATCCCTCGGCCAAACCCAAATGTAAATATAATCCAAGTATATTTAAGCTAGTGAGATGTTTAGACATCATTTTTGTAATACACCTTTCATGTCATGGTGCACGCATATACTACGCAGTAAAAGGATGTAATGTGCACATTTCTAAATACTACATGTAGTAACTAAGGTGTGTGCAACCTTAAAGATGGAGGATATAGTGCACAGTAACTAAGTGTGTGCAATATTAAGGTCAGGGAACCTTTGTGTATATAATATGAATTATAGGCTGATGAGCTAGTATTATAAGCCATAATGCTTATGTCTTGGAATTAGGCCAATGTTCCTAGATGTTAAAGGCTAGAGCACCTACGTTGTACATGACTCATGATTAATATAAAATGCATCACTGCGCATAGACCGACCAAGATAAAATATATGGGGGACTGAACCTCACTAGTTAGGGAAAGGGAGGGCCAAAAGTCAAGGGAATATTATATTAATATTTCCTAAAACATAAAGTATGGATAATTAGTTTATCCTAAGTTCTAAAGTTGGGGAAAAGTGGACAAAAGTAACTTCCGATATGACAAGTGTCGAGTCGGGGACATGCATTCATATCATGGGGAAACTTAGCTCAAGGGGGGATTTTTTTAGGGAGAAACCTTACGAACGGGGGAAGGGGAACCAGCAGGATGACCATCACTTTTGAAAAAGAGTTCATAGTGATTCCAAAACACACTCAGTTATCCATTCAATGACTCCATGACCATTTCACTCATACATTTTGTTATCCTTGAGACAACCATTTCACCTTTCCAAAGCCTATTTCCCCATCCTTTCTGGTTGGTGTACCTAGTTAGCTTGGAGTGGGATTGAAGAAGTAGGTTGTCAGGCCCATGAGTAGTTCTCTGAGTGAGAGAATTGTTGGGGATTGATTTCCATAGGTGCTAAACTACAGCTACAACACTCTAAGACTTTCAGTCCGGCCTATTGTTGAATCCCTAGAAGGGAAGTGGGGAAGCCAAGGGACTGTTGAGCAGAGAAGGGGCACACTTCCTTGGGTGGGACGAGCATGTGGGGAATGAGAGGTTGTAGACTATTAGTTGAGTGAGAACCTAAAACAGAGTCTTTCCTATTGTCCATGAGTCTTATCCTGGATAGAAATCCCTTTACCCTGGGTGGAGTTCAGTCCCAGCTCGGGGGTGATTCACTGTTGAGAGTGATGAATAGTGTAGTCTATGGCTGGGAGGTTTGTGGATAGTCTGTAAGCAGTTGGTGACAATATTTCTAAGATAAGTACCAATTGTATGATATATGGATATGTTGTTTTGTTATTTACATGCCTATGTTACAATTTTATCATATATGTAACTATGATTGCTTGTGTTCTTATGGGTATTTTCCTGTAAATGATGCATGTCGGTAATTCCTGTTATTTTAATATAAAATTCGTATATTATAGAAAGTGATTGTTTGTTTATTTCTAGATGTAAATCTTTTGTAAGCATGTTGTATGTATATGTTTTAGTTGCATGCAGTCTAAAGAGTAGATTTAGGTGGCATTGCTTAGTTGACTATTGAGTATGCTACTATATGTTCCGCAGTATGGGAACGAAAGTGTTCCCTAGAGTAGCATGGCCCAGCCTGATGGATGGGAATGTTACCGATTGATGTCAGAGCATGAGTGGTTGCTCTGGAGTGGCGTACCCCGGCCTCAAGTTGGTCAGGGGGGATCGTTACAGTATGGTATCAGAGACTCAATTCAAAACTAAGCTTGGATGGGCCAGAAGGGTGCAATTGAAGTGAATATTCACAGAAAAGTAACTTCGAAGTGACTAGAATTAGAGTCATAGAGTGTCCTTGGAAAAGGTTGGCATATTGGTGTGCGTGGTAAATTTGGCATCGCACGGGAAACCATGGCGTGTCAATGTGTGCAGTAAATTGTGGCAACGCGCGAAAGATTATTATGTGTAGATGCACACGCTGAAATTAGCCTTGCATGGTAAGCACACACATAGTAAGGTGCACATGGGGTGCACAAGTATTGCTTAACACAGAGGAGTTTTGTTGGTACGTGCATAAGTATGAGTTGTTTCACGATGGTGTATTCAATAGTGTGTGCAGATATTTGAGCATGAGGGAATATGTTAAACTTGAAATGGTGCATGCATAGGACAAAAATGCATGTGGAATATCAGTGCACAGTATCAAAACTGTGTGCAGTGGATATTGGCGCATAATGCCAGAGTAGTGTGCGTAAGTAGTCGGTACGACGAAGAAGAAATGCACAGTAGATTTAGGTGCGTGGAGAAGTATTTACCTTGTAATATTGCTATTCACGATAATATAAATGAACAGGTCAATTTAATGCGCGTGAATTCGCTTGGACGATGAGGATTATGAGTTTAAATTGCATAATAATAAAAGAAAAATAAACACATAACCGTATTGAAGCATTAATTAAAAAGAATTTTGAATTTTAATTTCTTCCGATTTAGACAGATGAAAATAAAATATAAGATTACAAGAAAAACTTATTATAAAAGAAAACAAGAGTCATAACATCACTAGATAGAAACTGTAATAAAATAGTCTAAAATCCATTTCTATATTTATATAATCATATTAATCACAAAATTACAAAAGGGTGATGACAACAATTAGCCTGTTGTAAAAAGGGTCGTTGAAGAACATGCCTATCATCTCTTGTACTCTTTACCTCCGCTGTCAACTATTCAAAATTCACTGAGACATGCTTATCTTAGTTGAATACTTACTTCAGCTTAGCAATCTCCACCTTTAAAGAAGAGTCTAACCAGACCAGTTGATTTTCTCCAACACTTTCAGCCGCTTCAACCGTAGATTCCTCCTTCTTATTTCATTTACTCATTTTCTTCTTAGCAGCTGTCCTATTGATGACTAATTCCTTTATAGTGGGATTCAACCTGACTTCCAATCACGATTCTATAACCGACTCTATGTGGAACTTAGTTGCTGGAAGGTGCGCAAGGACCTTTTCCTCCTTATTTGCAGGAAAATCTAGCATGTTGCTCGAATAACCAGTCTCACTCGACTTAGCTTTGTTCATGTATCTAAGGTTGGGGATACCAAAATGTGTCTTTACAAAGAGCAGGAAGTCAAGCAGCTTGAATATTAATACAGTTATGGATACACATATATCTTCATACTTGGGGAGTGGTAATTATAGAACTCCATTTATGAAGCGCAGACAGATTATGTACAAAGAGCGTTGGGTTTCCATGCTCGGCCAATCCATTTCGAATGATTAGCTTTTGAGTTCGTTACATGGTGGTGTTCAGCTGACGTCACATGGTTGTGAAGTACAAAATGAATGAAGCAGGGTGATCTAACTAGTCGTCGCTCGCTCCACGAGTGGTGGATTTGACATGTTGAGACACGTAATACCGCATCTTGGCAAAAGTGGTTTTGAAAAAACCACCTTCTTGTGCAAGAGTATCTCAGAAGGAATTGCGTGTCAACATTCTCAAGACTTGGGTCTTATCTAGAATTGTCATGGTGATAACACCAGGAAACTAGGAGTGATAATGTTGATGTGTATGTTGAATCTAAATGGTGCATATTCTCATGAATTGTTGATTTGTTAGTCCGATTAGTTTCGATGGCTGCACGTTTTGTAGAATTAACAACAACTCGGTCAGGTCAGACCACTGTAGAGTCCATAGGAATGGAAGAGGCACAAGGGAATTACAATCATCCAGAGAAGAGCAGAGGGATGGATGTCCATTTGGGCATGGAAGGAACGAACTCCAACGGTCATGGAGAAGAAAGGAATGAAGATATGAATATGGATAAGACCATTAAGAATTTGCAGAAGGATGTCCAAATCCATAAAGATGATAATGAAAGGCTTATGAAAGCCAAAGAAAAGTAGGATGACTTCAACATGAAGCTATTGGAAGGTTTGAATAGAATAGAAAAGAAATTGGTTAAGGAGAGTAACTCAAGTAGATCTGAGATTCACAAATCTTTAGAGGAGAAGGGAGAAGTAAAAAGTGATAGTAGACATCACCATCATCCCCATAGGCATTCCCATAAGAGAGTAGGCAACAACACAAGTCTATCCCTTGTTAGAAGGTATAAGATATCTGGGGTGGATGAGCTGCGAGGAGAAATGAACAAAATCAAACCTCCTGGTGAGCACAAGAAGGATGAAGATGTTGAAACATGGTTTCTAGGCATGAGGAAGTATTTTCAATTGCATAATCATTCTTCTCATGCTAAAGGTAGAATCACTATCTATCAACTCAAAGGAAAGGCCTCCATGTGGTGGGATCAACTTGTGCAGGTGCAACACATTGTAGAGAAAAGTGCTACTTGGAGAGAATTCAAGAAGTATTTTGAGAAGAAGTACTTGACCAAGAGATACTATGACAAGAAAATGAAAGAGTTCTTTGAACTCAATCTTGGAAGTACGACCATAGATGAATATGAGTGAAGGTTTCTGTAACTATTGAAGTATGTCTCTTTCATTAAGGATGAGACAATCAAGATTCAACAGTACTTTAGTGGATTTACATTGTTCATCAGTGACAAAATACAATATGATGATCCCAAGACATTAGAAGTGACCATAAGGAGAGCTAAATTCTTATATGACCAGCTGAAAGCAAGACCATCTTTCCAAAAGTATTGGGAAGGCAATAATAAATTCAAGATGGATCAGAGGAAGAAGGGAGCTAAGCCACCATTCTTCAGAAATAATCCAGAATGGTAGAAAATGCATAAGGAAACCAGAGTGATTGACACAGGGAGTCAAGGGCCAAGACAACCACCTATGCAATGTTGGGGTTGTAAAGGAAACCATAGGTTCA